>CATIWF010124647.1:0-46963 GCA_949630135.1 Balakata baccata
TAAGATAAGGACCGTTGGATCAAATCGATCCTAGCCGTCCATTGAGGAGGTGGAGGCCTATAAATACCTCTTGGCACCTCATTTGTAACACACAAGTTGTAAAGCTTTCTTTGAGTAATACAAAGCATTCTCCAAGTTTCCAAGTTCTTTGCTTTTCAAAGTTCTTAGCATCTTTACTCACTTGCTAGCATTTCCTAGCATTCGAGAAGGCTGACTAGCTTACGATTGGGTGAAAGTTAGCTAGTGCCGCACGACCGTTGGAAGAAAAGACTAAGCCTGTGATAGTTGGTATCAGAGCCTGGTTTGAGTAAAGATGGCAGACACAAGTGAGACTACTTATATGGCGGGAACTGACGAGAGCACGAATCGAAGATGGGGAGATCAAGGTCGAGGGACATGTTGGTAGACATGAATGCAAGGCTCGCAAAGGTGGAGCTTGCTATAGTCGAAGGGTAAGAGAAGTTCGAGGAGGCGGACCAACGCATCGAGGAGCTCGAGACGGGGAGAGAAAAGCTACGAAGCGAATTGTAAGGTGCTGTGAACATTGCCATGGCTACATGTCAAGACCAAGTGAAGGCCTTGGAAGGGACCCTTCTTGCCGAGATTATAAATCTCAAGGAGGAACTTGCTAGGGTAGTTGCCGATTGGTGGAGAACAAGGAGGAACTAACCCTTTGCAAGAAATCTGTTGCTCAAAGTGGAGGTGTTGCCGGCTCGATGGTAGTCACCGCTCCTTCAAAGGTGGATGTTCCTAGGCCAAAATCGTATAATGGCTCAAGGAATGCGAAGGAGATAGATAATTTTCTATGGAGCTTAGAACAATACTTCAAGGCATTTGAAGTAACAGAAGATGCCAAGAAGGTGGATCATGCCTCACTCTACCTAGTCGATACCGTAATGGTATGATGGAGGAGGAGGTATAGCGACATCGAGAAGGGGACTTGCACCATCGACACATGGGACGAGTTCAAAAAAGAACTCAAAAGGCAATTCTATCCCGAGAACGCCAAGCATGAAGCAAGGGCAAAGCTTAGGCATCTCACTCAAAAGGGGAGCATCCGAGATTATGTAAAAGAGTTCTCTGAAGTGCTCTTGGAAATTCCTGACTATCCCGACAAGGAGGCCCTCTTTGCCTTCATGGATGGGTTACAACATTGGGCTAAATTAGAGATCGAAAGACGTGGTGCCCAAGATCTCGCCATTGCAATTTCCATTGCCGAATCTCTTATCGAGTTCAAAAGGAGTGACAAGCCTAAGTCCATTAAGGACAAGAGTGGCAAAGGAAAGAGTGGGGGAGACACCCACCAAAGCAAGGAGAGCTCATACAAATTCAACAAGGGCAAGAGCACCAAGGATGATAAGGGTGGAAGCAAGCCAATCATTAAATGCTTCTTTTATGACGGGCCACATAAGGCTTGAGATTGCCCAAAGAAGGCTAAACTTTCCGCCCTAGTGGAAGAGAGGGAGAAGAGGAGCATCGATGAGAGGAGACAAGGATGGGGTCCTTAAAGCTCCTTAATGCCATCAAGGCCAAAGTCGAAATGCCAAAGTCCGAAAGGAAAGGCCACCTATATGTTGAAGCCAAAGTTGGCAAGCATACCGTAAAAGCATTAGTAGACACGGGTGCTAGCCACAATTTTCTTGAAGTGAAGGAGGCTGACCGACTAGGCATCAAATATACAAGGGAGAAGGGATGGCTTAAGGCAGTTAACTCTGATGCCAAGTCCACATATGGAGTTGCACGTGCTATCGAGGTAATACTTGGTGATTGGCAAGGCTTAGTAGACTTTTCAATTGTGCCAATGGATGATTATGCAATTGTGTTGGGCATTGAATTCATGGACCAAGTTAAGGCCGTGCCCATTCCTTGTGCCAACACAATGTGCATAATGGAGGAAGGCAATGCATGCATGGTGCCTCTAGTAAGGGAGGCAAGTCTACAAGCCAAGCAACTTTCAGCCATGCAAATCTCTAAGGGACTAAAGAAGGCACAACCCACATTCCTTGCCACACTCAAAGAAGAGAGGGATGTGCCAATAGAGCATATGCCTAAGGAAGTCTCCCATATCCTTAAAGAGTTTGAAGATGTCATGCCCCCTGAGTTGCCAAAGAAGCTTCCACCAAAGAGAGAGGTGGATCATAAAATTGAGTTAGTGCACGATACAAGCCCACCTGCCGTGGTCCCCTATGGGATGGCGCCTCCTAAGCTTGAAGAATTAAGGAGGCAATTGAAACAGTTATTAGATGCGGGCTATATCCGACCATCGAAGGCTCCTTATGGTACTCCCATGCTTTTCCAAAAGAAGCACGATGGGTCACTCCGTATGTGCATCGACTATAGGGCGCTCAACAAGATCACAATCAAGAGCAAGTATCCAATCCCATTGATAGCCAATCTCTTCGATCAACTTAGTGATGCATGGTGGTTTACAAAGCTTGATTTGAGATCGGGCTACTGTCAAGAAAGGATAAGCGGTTGGGGATAAGCTAAAAACTACATGTGTTACGAGGTATGGCTCCTACGAGTTCTTAGTCATGCCTTTTGGACTCACCAATGCCCCTGCCACATTTTGCACCCTCATGAACAAGGTATTTCAACCCTTCTTAGACAAATTTGTTGTGGTATACTTGGATGACATAGTGGTCTATAGCAAGACCTTGAAAGAGCATGCCAAACATTTGCACCACGTCTTCCAAGTATTAAGGGAGAACGAGTTGTATATCAAAAAGGAGAAATGTGCCTTTGCTCAACAAGAAGTAATGTTCTTAGGGCACATTGTGGGTAGTGGCAAGCTACAAATGGACAAGTCCAAAGTACAAGCAATTGTGGAGTGGGAGCCGCCAAAGAAGGTGACCGAGCTACGATCCTTCCTTGGCCTCGTCAACTATTACCGAAGGTTAATCAATGGCTACTCCTCCATTGTCGCACCCCTCACCGATTTGCTAAAGAAGAATAAGCCATGGGATTGGGATGACAAGTGCCAAAGAGCATTTGAGGCCTTTAAGGAGAAAGTGACCGAGGAACCAGTCTTAGCCCTGCCTGACTACACCAAGCCGTATGAAGTGCATACTGATGCTTTCGATTTTGCACTTGGTGGAGTCCTAATGCAAGAAGGTCATCCTATTGCCTACAATAGCCGAAAGCTCAATGATACCGAGCGCCAAGGAGATGATCGCTGTAGTATATTGCCTATGAACTTGGAGGCATTATCTATTGGGATCCAAGTTCATTGTCAAAACCGATAATGTGGCCACAAGCTACTTCCTCAAGCAAAAGAAGTTGTCATCAAAGCAAATCCGTTGGCAAGCATTCTTGGCCAAGTTCGACTTTGTGATGGAGTACAAGCCAGGCAAGGCCAACTTGGTGGCCGATGCACTTGATAGAAAAGTTGAGTTGGCTGCTATCACAAGCCCAACATTTCCCTTGGTGGATCGAATTAAGGAGGGACTCGAGCATGACCCACAAGCCAAGAGTTTGATGGAATTGGCAAGTCAAGGGAAGACACGCCAATTTTGGCTAAGGGATGGAGTGCTCACCACCAAAGGAGATCGAGTGTATATGCCAAAGTGGCAAGGCTTGAGGAAGGAAATCGTAAAAGAGTGCCATGATTCTCAATGGGCGGGACATCCTGGTACAAGGTGCACATTGGCACTTATGGAGTGTGCCTACTATTGGCCCCAAATGCGCGATGACATTGAGCTATATGTGAAGACTTGCCTTGTGCTCCAACAAGACAAGGGTGAGCAACACCATCCGGTGGGCCTATTGCAACCATTGCCTATTCCCGAGAAACCTTGAGAGAGTATCTCTATGGATTTCATCACATGCCTACCCAAGTCCGAAGGTTGTAGCAACATCATGGTAGTGGTGGATCAATTTAGCAAGTATGGGGTGTTCATCCCCATGCCTACAAAATTTTCCACCGAAGTTGCTGCTCGTTTGTTTTTCAAGCATGTGGTGAAGTATTGGGGCATACCGAAGACAATTGTAAGTGATAGAAATACTCGCTTCACCGGCCGATTTTGGATGGAGTTGTTCAAATTATTGGGGTCCGAGCTCAACCTCCACAAGTTTTCATCCTCAAACCGATGGGCAAACCGAAAGGGTGAATGCCTTGTTGGAGTTATACTTGAGGCATTATGTAAGTGCCAACCAAAAGGATTGGGCAAAGTTGCTTGACATAGCCCAATTCTCGTATAACTTACAAAAGAGTGAGTCAACAGGAGCAAGTCCATTCAAGATAGCAACGGGGTAGCAACCAATGACTCCACACACATTGGCCATTGGCTACAAGGGTCCCAGCCCATCCGCCTTCAAGTTTGCCAAAGGATGGCATGAAAAATCCGACATGGCACATGCCTACTTAGTAAAGGCCGCGAAGAGAATGAAAAAGTGGGCCGATACCAAAAGGAGACACTTGGAGTTTGAGGAGGGGAACTTAGTCATGGTGACGCTCCTCCCACACCAAAGCTGAAGGTTTGCTAATGTGCACAAAGGGTTGGTAAGGCGCTATGAAGGGCCGTTCCCCGTGGAGAAGCGTGTTGGCAAGTTGGCCTATCGCTTAACTTTGCCATCACACTTAGAGATGCATCCGGTATTCCATGTGAGCTTTCTAAAGCCATTTCATGCTGACATAAAGGAACCAAGCCGGAGCACATCAAAGAGAGCGCCTACGGCCATCACTGCGACACCCGAACATGAGGCCGAGAAGATTTTGGCACATCGAGTAATCCCAAGGCATGACACCCATCCAAGCTATGTCGAGTACTTTGTCAAATGGAAGGGGTTGCCATTTAGTGAATCAAGTTGGGAGCACGAGCTCAACCTTTGGGCCTACAAGGACGTGATCGAGGCCTACGAGAGGGACGCGACGAGGACGTCGCCTTATTGAGTGGGGGAGAATGTCATGCACCGTAGAGGTTCAATCCTCAAATTTCTAGACTTCTCCACCCAATTCTAGAGATGTGTAGGGTATTCTACACCCTTCTTGATTTTTCTAGAGAATTGTAGAGATGTATACATAATTCTTGTAAAGTGTAGAATTATGAAGAGAATTCTAGATGCGCAATAGGGACCGTTGGATCAAATTGATCCTAGCCATCCATTGAGGAGGTAGAGGCCTATAAATACCCTTAGCTCCTCATTTGTAACATACACAAGTTGTAACAAGCTTTCTTAAGCAATACGAAGCGTTCTCCAAGTTTCCTTCTATTTGCCTTTCAAAGTTCTTTAGCATCTTTACTCACTTGCTAGCATTTTCTAGCATTCGAGGAGGCTGACTAGCATTCGATTAGGGGAAAAGTTTGCTAATGCTGCACGGTCGTTGGAAGAAAAGACCAAGCCCGTGACAACGCACACCCACCCACAGTTCCTAAACCATAAAATAAAGAAAAAGAAAAAAAAAAAGAGGCAGTTTAGGAATGATAAAGGGGGGAAATGAGACATTTAAAATAAAAGATTCACACATTTTCTAAAAATATTGCAAGTAATACCATGGAGCTATTTTTAATTATTTGTACATGTCTTTTATTTGTAAAACAAAGGATTTTCTACCAGGAAAAAAAAATCAAAAGTAATGTTTATCTATTTAGTAAAGTCCAGTATAACAAGATTCTTATGAAGCGACAAACTAGAATAAACTGCAAGCATGAATATAAAAAAGTTGTCATTGTTGTGCTATCTTTCTCTGCACATGGATTTTCCATAAAATAAATAGCAAGATGATTGCAGGACAGCGTTGCAAACCATGAAACACAAGGTGAACTAGCATGTTCATGCTAAGAGGCAAAAAATATTTTACATGATCTAATTTCTAACTCAAAATGCAAGCTGTTAATTGCAAAGTGTAAAATCTATCGAGCACTTAAACTGCTCAACCTAGAGCTGTCAACTCCTAATTTAATGCACATTAAGCATGCTAAAGATAGGCAATCCTAACAGTAGCTGATGATTGAATTAGAACTTGAAAACCACTCAAAGGTCCAGGGAACTTTTTGAGTTTTAGCTTGAGCACTCCAACTGAAGGTGTTTGCTATTAAGCCCCTGAAGTATTTGGTATGGCATAATTCTTCTAAGTAGTAATTTGATAGTACGAAATATATTATTATCTACGAACATGCAACATGCAAGGTCACAATAGTGGAGATTTTCCTAACTGGACCAAATTCCAGCCTCAGACAACATTTATCATATAAATTGAGGGCAAAATGTCATATTCATATGCAAATTTGTCATACGCAGATGTCAGTAATTAGTACTAAACGAATCAATTTCTTTCATTTTATCTTGAGTGGCAGTAAGGAGATCAGATAATTTAGGCATCTAGGATGTTTGTATACGCATGAGAGACAGAGGGAAGATGGGCAGGTTTGATACCTCCAAAACTTGCAAAGGATCCAACAACTCTCCATGGTTATGGAGAAGACGAACAGCAGCCTTAAACATAGGCTCTTTACCATTTTGTGGATCTAAATACATATCAAGTAATCTGGAAGAGATATCAAATACAGTCGCATAATGAATAACATAAGAAAACTATCATGTTAATTTTCTAAAAAAGGATGAAAGTGAAAAAAAAAAAGGAAAACAAAAGAGAGAGAGAGAGAGAGAAATAGAGAAACGAACTGCATATATGCATCTGGTCTGCCAATCTCTGCACAATATTGTTCAGCAGCTTCACTGTCCTCTAGCTTCCTGAGGACATGTCCATTAATATTAAATAGATAAATTTTCTTTTACCCATAATCATATACAAGTAATGTCATGTTCATATGCTGCCATCTCCTACATCACTTTTATTTTTATTACCTGTAACAACTGTTCCCCAAAGCAGTTACCCATTGTTCTGAACTATGAGTAACCAAGCTCCTTTAATAATAAAATATTAAAGAAATATATCTGGAAATTCATAAACCAACAAATGACGTGTGGCCCTAAAGTTGATCTATTGGCTACACTACCTGTCTTCTCGTATCTTCAAAATAATGGATTAAAAAAGAAAACACATGTAATAAATAGACATAAAAAAATACAAACTTAGGACTCAGGTTGGATCTATCATTGGTCTAAAGGAACTAAGTGAAAACATGTAAGACTAACAGAAATAATTCATGACTACAATATAATAAAATTAAATTATAAATATATTAAAAAATTATAATAATACACCAAACAATTATGATAAAATATAATTTTATAATAGAAAGTAATTACAGAAGAATTAATCTGTCAGTTAATTATATGAGCAATGTGAGGAGTCACTATTTCTTCCCTTCAATTTTTCTGTCCTCACAAGTCTACAAAACAAAGGCTGAAGTGTAATTCATCAATCTTTCCCCATTTATCCCCTACTAACAGCCTTATTTTTTAATAAAATTAAAAGGAATAAACAACAGCATTATGATAAGCCCATACAAAATAAGAGGTCAGTCAATTCATGCGTAGCTGAAACAAGTACAGACACAGATTTTTTTTTAAATGAACTTATTTAAGTATCATGCATTTGACAGCTGAAAATACTATCCTACACTAGCAACTTAAAGTGACCTCAATAAGGAGTTCGCAAGTCACTGCCATAGCTATTCTTAGGAAGATTAGAAGCTTACAGGGCAAGAATTTGAAGCACCAATGTCTCTTGCCCTAATTTTCTGTAGAGAATAGCCTGCAAAATACAGCCAAAAACTTTAATCAGTAATCCAGAAACAAATCACATTAGTTTGCAATCTACAAGCATCAGTATCATCAATGTGTTCCCTAAGATTAGACAGACGAAAATGGCACAAAAAATATTAATTGATTCAGAACTCTAGAGAACAAGTATATGCAAAGCCAAAGACCAATAATGACAGAAGCTTCAAAATACCTTTTCCAGCCATAGCTCTGATCCTTCAATCAAGTCAAGGATCTCCTCTGGATCATACAAGTCTGATGAAAGTAAAAATATCTGCAACCTTTCTCGTACAGGACTTTGAAAGATAGATTTTGTATTAAAATCAGAAATTTTTTCCTCCTTTACCCTTCCACTGTCAGAGATACCTTCCACCGCATAGGTTTCTATTGCAGTCTTTGCAAGTGAGAGAGCATATAATGTGTGGAACTGGGGATCAGTAGATTCTTGATCTTCAATCAACCACTGAAGATACCTGTGCTAAACAGAAGTGTAGCCCATGACAATCAGATTGAAAAAAAAAATCCTTGGGAACAACAGAAACAAGAAGAAAAATCATAAATCAAACTGTTTAGGAAGAGATTCTGCCCTAAAATGACGGTCGAGCACAAGATAATTCATGATTTAAAATTGAATAGTAAAACATATAGATTCATTCAGAGAATAACTAAATTCTTATGCATATTATCTGTAAGCAGGATCTTCCGAGGCCAGAGATCAAGCTAAACTGATAACAAAATTCATTAAGAACGTGAAAAGAACAATAAATAGAAGTTTGGGAGATACATGCAAGACCTAAAACATGAGGATGCTATGTCAAAGTTTAAGAAATTATAATTGCAGTGTTTTCCTTCCCGTCATAAGACCTACAAAATTCAAGCCATTATCAAACGATGAAGCTGCAATTTATCAAACCCTTGGTGGACAAACCTTTGTAGGATTTCCACCTTCTTTGGATCAATGGCAGCAATCACTTCATCTGCAATAGAAAAAAATAGAAATTTTAGATTAAAAACCATAAAAACAAATTTACGGAAAATGCTAACTACCAATAGTATAAACTTATTAACTTTTGTATCTAGTCAACATACTATAAAATAGGCATTGTACCCTGCTTTAAATTCGGAAGATCATAAGACATGATGGACAATACAAATATAATGGAAGGTAGTCTCCATCCTAAAAATCAGGAACAAAAGATCTTTGGGATCAAATATAACAGTTGAAGGGCTCAGCAACAAAGGGCAAGATGAATGTATAGAGATGCACCATTAGTATCATAGTTGTTAAAGGCATGCCCGAGGCACAAGGTGCATGAGGCGCATGCCTAAGCGCCTTGGCAGCCCAAAGGTGGGTGCTGTCACTCAAGCGCGCGCCTTGAGCCTCGCCTGAGGCGCTCAACAAGCGCACCTGAATGACATTTTTTAATATTTTGAATTTTTTTGGTTTTTTGTTTTGGGTAAATCTGGACCTTTGATCAAAAGTTCTATTAAGCTTAAAATAGACCTTACCACACCTAATAAGAACCTTTCCAAACAATAAAAATGAAAAAAAAAATTAGGGCAGCCAAAAATCATTCTATTCTAATCCCGTTTCTGCCTCCAGCGACACTAGCCCCATCCCGTCGGTCTCCCCTCCAGCAACTTCCATCCAGCTGCTCTTCCGACCACTGTTCCGTCCTGTCCAACCCTACTGTTCCGTCCTGTCCAGCAACCACCTCCAATAATAGGTATTTACTTCTTTAATTTTCTTGTTCGTTTTTCCTTGATCATTCTCTTCTTTTTTTCTTATCAATCTTTTCTTTTTCAATTTTCTTTCTTCTTTTTCTCTTTCTCTTTTTTCTTGTTGTGAATCTAACAAGTCTGAAATTTTTATACTTATATTGATTTATAATTTATTGCTGATTTTGTGTTGATTTGGTTGCTGATTTAGTGATTTTTATTATAATTTTAGGTTTTTCCAGCCTTAGCTTATAAGCCTTATATTGATTTATTGCTAATTTTGTGTTGATTTGGTTGCTTTATTGCTTATTGCTTTAATTTATGTTGTTTTTTGATTCAGCCTTGTTAATGCATTATGGAAGCTAGTAGTAATGCTTCTAATACTTCAACAAATAGATCATCAAAAGATGCAAGATGGAATTATGTTCGAATGGAAAAATCAAATAACACCAATAATTTGATTTGTAACTTTTGTAAAAAAGTTACAAATGGGGGCATTTATCGTGCCAAGTAGCATATTGTGGGAGGATTTCGAAATATTACGGCGTGTACAAGATGTCCGCCTCATGCGCATCAAGAGATTAAAGAATACATGGAGAAGAAAGCTATTGAATCTAACCGTGAAGGACTTACAATTCCGGATTTTGTGGATGTGGATACTTATGGTGATAATGAAGAGTTGGATGATATTGGAGTTAGTAAAGGCTCAAAGAGTAAAGCTGTGAATATGCAAAAGAGGCCAATGAAAAAAGGTCCAATGGATTGGTATTTTACTTCTAATGTAGAAAAAATTGTTCAAAGTAGGAAGGAGTCAAAGAAGGAGAAGCAAACTACAATAAATGAAACATGTAAAAAGGAATTGCAGGAAAAAGCTTGTAGGGACATAGCTCGATGGATGTATGATGCAGCTATTCCTTTTAATGTTGTTAACTATCCTAGTTTTGAAGTGATGATGGAGTCTATAGGACAATATGGTATAGGTTTGAAGTCACCTAGCTACCATGAGATGCGAGTTCCTTTCTCGAGAAAGGAAGTTGATAGCATAAAAACTATGATAAAATCCCATGAAGAAGAATGGGATAAATATGGTTGTTCTATCATGGCAGATGGTTGGATAGACAAAAAGCAGAGGACACTCATTAATTTTTTGGTGAATTCCCCTAAAGTTTCAATTTTCCTCGAGTCTATTGATGCTTCTGAATATTCAAAAACTGGAGAGAAGATGTTTGAATTGCTTGATAAAATGGTGGAGCGTGTGAGAGAAGCAAATGGTGTGCAAATTATTACCGATAATGCATCTTCTAATGTGCTTACTGGTAAGAAATAATCTTTCTTCTCCTCAATCACATTTTTCTTAGAAGATAAAGTCATTTCATTTTCATGCATGTTAAATTTAAATAGTTATTTTATTTTATTTATAGGAAAATTATTGGAAGCAAAAATACCACATTTATATTGGACACCTTGTGCTGCACATTGCCTACATTTGATTCTAGAAGACATTGGAATTTGTCCACTTTTTAAAGTAACACTGAAGCAGGCAATGAGCTTGAATGGCTACATTTATGTTTGTCCAAGAGTGGTGAATTTATTGAGGCAGTTCACAGGACAGAGATCTTGTTCGAGCTAGTGTCACAAGATTTGCTACTACTTTTCTCACTCTCCAAAGGAAACACAATTTAAGAAAAATGTTCACTTCAGAAGATTGGACAAATAGCAAATGGGCAAAAGAAGCTACTGGGAAGAAGGCAACTAAAATTATCTTGATGCCTAGATTTTGGACCAGTATTATGTATATCTTGAAGGTATTTGGTCCTTTAGTCCGTGTTCTTAGATTGGTTGATGGTTAAAAAAAACCTGCAATTGGTTATATTTATGAGGCTATGGATAGGGCTAAAGAAGCTATTATGAAGTATTTGTATGTGAATGAAGAAAAGTACAATGAAGTGTTTAAGATCATTGATAATAGATGGGAATGACAACTTCACCAGCCTTTGCATGCCGCTGGATATTAACTAAATCCTGAGTTCTTTTATTCAAATCCCGATATATCTAAAGATAATGAAATGATGACAGGTTTTCATTTAACTTTACAAAAATTGATTCCAAGCCATGATGAGCAGGACAAAATTACTGACCAACTCACTTTATATCGAAATGGAGAAGGGATATTTGGGATGGAATTAGCCATTAGACATAGAAAAACAAAATCTCCAGCTGAATGGTGGAAATCTTATGGATCATCAACTCCACATTTGTAAAAGTTTGTCATCAAAGTGCTTAGCCTCACTTGTAGTGCTTCTAGTTGTGAGCGCAATTGGAGCGTGTTTGAGCATGTATGTAAAGTAATTATATTTATTGTTGTTAGTATGTTCCTTTTATAAGTAGGGTGCTATTCAATTAGTTATTATATATCATGCTTATAATCAAGTTACTTTGAATTTGTCATATGTTGCAGATTCATAGCAAAAAAAGAAATAGGCTAACTCAATAATGCTTAAATGATTTGGTATTTGTGAAGAACAATCGAGCATTAAAGCGTCGATATGATGCACGAGACCATATTGACCCAATTTCTTTGAGAGAGATTGATGACTGTAATAAATGGTTGATGAGTAGAATGGATGGAGAATCTGAGGATGAAGATGAATTGATGTTTGATGGTGATGATTTGACTTGGGGTGCAGTTGCTAGAGCTAGTGGAGTGGAGTGGAGGAGGCAACATATCCTACTAAAGGAAAAAGCACCATGACCGTTTCCACTCCAAATGCTAGGCATTTAGTAGACAAAGGAAAGTTAAAAGTATCTTCTCATATGAGAGCCAATACTCCTCTAGTACTTAGAGATGAGGAAGAAGATGAGATTGGAGAGGATAAATTTGATGATGATGACAATTGACTAACTGTGTTTTTTTTTTTCTTGAGAAAATTGTGTTTTGCTTTGATAATTTATAATTGATGTGTTCGAACTTGTTAAGTATAATATTAGTAAGCTTAGGATCCTTATGTTTTTAGGACTTCAAGTCTTTAGTAAGTCTAGGAGCCTTGTGTGTTTAGGATTTCAAGCCTTAATTAAGTTTTTTTTTTCCCTTTGTGTATGTGTGTGTGTTATTTTTTGTGACTTATGCATTTTTAGTTTTAATAGTTATAATATTATATCACCTTACTAGTAGTATAATAATAAATTTTTTTTTTTTTTTTGCGCCTCATGTCACTCAGGTGCACAAATGCGCCTTGTGTCTAACCTCCAGAACCCCTAGCGCCTTAGTGCGCCTTGCACCTTTAATAACTATGATTAGTATATTAGAGATTGAGTGTCTCATTCTCTAATTAATCTTCGTACCTAAGATTATTTAAGACAATAATTAAAAACAAAAAAGAGGTATAAGATAAGTAAAAGTTAGTATGACGAAGAAATTTGAGTACAATAGAAACCAGGGAGCATAATTCCACAAATCACATATATTAGATAAGATATAATTTGCCAAAACTTAGAACCGTCTCTGTATGGTGGCAGCTCCATGAAGACAAACTGCACAGCATATTGAATAACTAAAATCCTTAAAATGAAGCAGCCACAAAACAGAGTGGCTCATAATTAAGAAATCTAAAAAAATGAAAATAGAAAACAAAATCTGGAATCACAAGAATTTTGCGAAGTTCAAGGCCAACCTGGTGAAATCTTATTTATTCTTTTCATTGAAGTCAAAACATCAACTGCAAGTGCTGGGTTCACATCAGCAATCTAGGTGAAATCACCAAAATTAGACATTTGCTTCTGAAATAAATTATTAAAAAATAGTTTAGTTTCAAATACTGCAAAGTACATACCCATCCAAGATGCTGCAACACTAAATCCTGAGCAGACAGCTCCTCTAGAATTTTTGATGCCTCAATTGCAGCAATCTCTCTACCAGACAGAACATTTGTAGTGCCTTCCGGCGAGTCAGTTTGCATAACAGGCTCTTCCCATAGACCAGAAGAATAATTTCTAGCCAGAATACGCCATATGGCAAGAGCCTTTGAGCTTATTCCTTTACTTGCGTATAAGAAGGCAAGCGTCCTCAAATGCCCAGATTCATCTAATAGAGTTTCCAACTCCTCCTGCACTGCCCATGGAAGTTGTACGGTCATCCTTCAAACAAGCTCCTGACAACAGCCTCTGTTTCGCAATGCATTGGAATACTAAGATTCCGCTTTCTACCACTGACTTATTCCTACAAACTAACTTGACAATGACAGACAACTCCCTATACAGTATTTCAAACCCACAACAAATTAGATAGCTCGGCTATAGCTATGATTAATGGACCCTTTAAATTTTTATAAAATTACCTAAGAAGAATTCAGATGACATCATCTAAAACAAATACCAATGGCAATTGCATTGGTTTATAGTTTTCTTTAGATAAACCAGGCAATACATAAATAGAATAGTGGACAAGAGTATAGAAGAACATGCCTCATTGAACAGCATGAACCTTTCTGTTAATGATTTTACCCTCGGTTTAGGAAAAGCTTAGTGAGGAAGAAAGTTTGGAGAGAGGATGAGGGAATAGATTTGTCCTTTTACCCAAACAGGAAAAACAAAAGTTTGGACATTTTCCAAGATTCCCAAAAAGCTGTAAGTTTCAATTTTAACAACTAGAACTTCTCTCCAAACTACATCTATGATTTATTTAGCTTAGTGGCACTTTTAAGACAGGGAGCAATACCCATATTCTACAGTCTAGTACTATTACTATAATAAATGTCGGATGAAGAATACAAGAACAATGAATAATCATGTCTTCCATTTCTCACAATATGAGAATTTCAAGTTCTTCACATTTATCTTGACAAAAGCTTTCACAAACTTACAGGAAATCAATGAGTCAAAATTTTTTCTTTATGTTCATAACAATAACAATTCATCTGTCAACTCAAGATCATTGATTTTAAAAAAAAAAAAAAACATTATTATCTCAAGCAAAAGGAAAAAAGGACATACCACAATGCAACTGTTCTCTGAAGATGCAAGCCTTTCCATATCATCAACGCAGTTTAAAGCTCTATAAAGGTACATTAAGAGTGTATCAACTCCCTCCCGCACTGATAAAGTTAACACTTTCTCACGTGAAACTTCCAAATACCTGAAGTAAGAAACAACAAAAGCGAGCAAATATACTCCCATTTACAGGGTAAAAAAAAGCAACAATTATAATATGTGAATTGATCCATTTAGAAAAGTGTAGCCACCTGATAATATTTTTTATTGCCGACTCAAGTAAAACAGATCGAGTAGGTGGATTCAATTTAAAATCATCATCTACTGCAGTATCTACACCCGCTTTCTTGAGGAAAATAGCCCTTTGGTTAGCCATCAGTCCGTCATCTACAACATCTTCAAGTGGCGCAGGGGGAGGATGCAAACCCCAATATCGGTTTCTAGGAACCTGAAAAGGTGAGTTCAATAACATGATTGCTAAGAGCTGGAGCAATTTACCGCACATTAATGAAAGCAGAGCAAAAAAGTACAAAATTAGCCTTGTCATGTTCAAATAGCATATCATGCTCAATCTAAGACATTACTTTACATTTACATAATTGCATAATTTTATTAGCCCAACTACCAGGATAAACTTTTTTCTTCCCATTCATTGACATATTTCAACTAAACAAATTGCCAATACCATTCCAGTCAGGTACACAAACAGATTAACCAATGCACAGTCACAAATATCTAATAATAAACTATACACAAGAAAGGCTAACCAAGATTTTTTTCTTCCATATTGGAAAACCAGTTACCATATCAATCCAGTGAAGCATTGTTATCAGTTGTGATCTATGTAGCAAGGACACTGACACACGGGGGAAATGTGTAAATATTAAAAATATAGAGGTAAATTTATAAATAAATACAAAAAATATAATTACAAATTATTTTTATACGAATTAAATAAAAATGACATACAATCAAATAGATTGAGCAATAATTGGTGTCATATAGATTTTAGGTTTTCCACAAGGAAAAAAATATGTTTTTAACTTAAATAAATGTTTCTAATTTTTTGAAAATTACAAAACGTATCCAGGACATTTCGTGTCGGTGACTGACGAGGAAATGTGTCGGAAACGTAACACGCTATATAGTTGAAGTGTCCGTACTTCATAGGTTGTGATATGAGTGCATATACCACAATGATATTAATTTCTCCTAAATCACTCATGTAAACAGAGATGAAGGGAACTGGGGAGCCAGGACAAGAACCAAGAGTTGGACATATATAATACATGCCCTATGCGA
This sequence comes from Balakata baccata, assembly GCA_949630135.1. NCBI lineage: Eukaryota > Viridiplantae > Streptophyta > Magnoliopsida > Malpighiales > Euphorbiaceae > Balakata > Balakata baccata. The sequence continues at coordinate 15,676 of CATIWF010124647.1, forward strand.
GAGATGGCGAAGAATTCTTAAAATAACAAAAGAATACACAAATAACTTACTGATTTTAAAATTTCGATACAAAAATCCACAACTTGATAGTTGTTAAATTTGTATATTTATAGCAAGAAAAAATCAGATGATGCTGTCACAAGCTTAGATAATAGTTTCCCCAAGAACAATGTGAACAACCAGCACACATACAGACAACACAACCCTAGCATAGTTTTGAAAAATAATTTACCAGCAGGGACCAGCGATTTGGATCTCGCATTATAAATGGAAATACTTCAGAGGGCTGCATTGTCTTTGATTGTAAGAAGTGATTCACTGCTTCCTCAAAATGCAAGTCAAAAAGCAAGAGAAAACCCACTTGAGCATGAACAAAAGATAGCATTTCATCCGACATTTCACCTTGACACTCAAGCTCCTCCACCAAGGAGATGGCTTCCTTAAAGTTTTTTTTCCTCAATAAATCTCTAATTTGTTCTTCAGAAGATACTTTCCAGTAGCAGATAACCTAGCAAGATGAAATATAATAATCCATCAGAAGCTCAAGGAAAAATATAATGATCCATCAGAAGCTCTAGATTCATGAAGCTGCATCAAAAAGCATTCATTGAAGGTAAACAATCCCTTATGAATTGTGAACCCATCTAATACTAAGTTCAGAATCAAGACTAGCAGAGAAACTTAATGCCATCGTGGGATTTCTGCTATCACATTTGGTCCACTGAACTTAGGTGAAACAAATACCAAAAAATACATGACCAATTTAAAGTAGTGTAATTCTATCTATTTGCAGGGTTTCATAACTGACAAAAGGTAGAAGTAATATAGAATGGATCAACTAGTTCAATTAAATCATACATAATATTTTCATTGATAAAGTCCAAGCGCTGGATACAGCCGTATTGATTGGTCACATCATCTATTTACATTGCAATATTTGGCAAAAAGATGACAAGATGAGGTAATTTGATCTTAAGTCAAACTTGTCCAGAATTATTTACTCACCAAAAAATTCTGCTTATACGTTGAATAAATACATCAACATATCAGAATCAATTTATAACCTTGAAACTTGCTTGATTCCCACCCACAACCTTTAGCAGTTTTGGCAAGAGTTTGACAATCAATAATTCAGAATTGTCAATGCCACCGATTGCAGAATTTTGAGCCAGAAGGGGTTATTAACAATCAACAAGGACAACCAATGATTCAGAATCATCAAAGCCACCTTGCAGCATTCAGAGCCAGGAGGGTTACCTTACTAACAGTCATCAATGAGTATCCACACTATTGTAAGTTCTGTCTCTCTAACTTCTGATCAAGTTGATATGGCATGAAACTTTTCTTTTATGCACAGAGCACGTCCAAACCTATTACTTAATTTTAGATGAAAGGATAACAAAAGATAGGAAAGAACAAGACCAAGGGGAATGAGTTATGCCATGTTTGGGAGTTTGATAACATTTGAAAAGAAAAGATATGAAGGGCCAAATTATCTTTTCAAACCCCATTTTGCAATCCTCTCAAAATAGAGGGGATAAGAATATTCCTTCCCTGCTGTCAAAAGTATCTTTTAAAAGAGACTATGTCACCCTTTATAAATTATACATAAAATCTTTTTTGTACCCCTTGAAACAACCAAATGTTAGTAAATGGTTAATCCTTATTTCGTACCTTTCCCCACCCCAGAATTAACAACCATCATTCCCTTCCCATGTAACTAAAACCCTCAAAAAGAGTGTTAGGCAGAAATAAGTAGCACCAGAAAATTTCCATTATTTAGTTTCTGTTTCATTTCTCTTACCAAAACAGACAAGATTCAACTCTTAATTATGCCCATTTTGTATCCCATTTTTTTAATTGTTGTCCAACAGCTAAAACACTATATCATTGAAACATTTCATTTGGTCAATTAAATCTTTTAGGAAAAATATTGTTGCCAAGATATGTGAAGGCCCTACAGAAGGTAAATTTGACTAGTTTCATTAAACTGTTTTTCGATGATATGATTTACTTAATACCAGAGGGGGGAGAAAGAAAGGAAAAAAGAAACAGCATGAATACAAATGAAAAAGTACTTATGGTCAACAGTTGTTTAAATAACTATAGAGTTCCCTAAATTGGCACCGTATAAAAGGAGCTTTATCCGTTTATGCTTAACCAAGCTATAGTCAGTGATCCGTGCATTGCACAAACATTTGACACCTTAATGCTCAGTTTGTTTATTCCATCTCTTCATTTGTCTCATCAATTTACATAATTTGGCACATTCACAGATTAATTGTAAACCAATCAAACCATTACACCCAAAAAAATCATCGAAGTGTCTGATAAAATAAGTTAAGAGAAATCATTTGCATACCTTGGTTGATGTTGCAACAGCAAGAAGTTTTCCGTTCCCGCAATCTTCATTGGCAATAAAACATGATCCAACTTCTTCCCCACCACATGAAACGGTCTGGATACATTTACCTGATCTCCTGTTATATAACTCCATCTTCCCGTTCCTCACCAGCACTAGATACATAGACAATTCCCCAACAGAATCTGGATAGCCTCCAAAAATCAAACTCCCTCCTACTGGCCGCCCATGCTCGTCAACAACAATTCCAACATTGTCTACAAACATTAGTATCTTCCTCTCTTTCAATAACACTTTAAGCTGTGGCGGGCTAGATACATCTGGTAATGTAAATATCACACCACTTTGCCCCGTGACACAAGAAAACAAACTATATCCATTACTGGTACCCACAATTATCGAATCATTGAGCCAAACGATTGTCTTAACACCTTCAATACACTGAATCTCTTTCAAGATTAAAAACGACCCACTTGAATTATCATTGTCTTTGTCAGTCTTGGCTAGTCTATTATTCCCTAACACAAGCTCAACTAATACCAATCTTTTACCAATTACAACAACAAAAAGATTATTGCCCCCATTTTGTTGCACAAGTTCTTTGGTTTTCACTCCATTAGCTTTAACTCCCCCCAATTTCTGCAGAAGTCGCTGACTTGTGGTGGAAGACTCCAAATTATTAGCAGATATCCCCAATATATTAGTGCATTCCGATTCACTGGTTCGAATTCTCTTTGCAGTGGAAGATACTCCCTTTAACAAACTCAATTTCTTGACCGACTGAAACAAAAGAGAATCAACCAAAAACAAGTAACCATCAGAGAGCAAAAGAAGCTTCCCGATTTCAGTAAGGACAAGAAGTGATTCAATAGGAGAATCCCCAATAGAAACGCTTCGCAGAAACGAAATGTTTCTCTTTCGAACATCGAAATCGAGGGTGGACCGAGGATCTTTGGGAGTGATAGCAGCAGCAGTGTCAGTGGAGAATAAAAGGAGGGATCCAGAGAAGGTGCCAATGTAGATAAGGGTTTGAGAATCGGAAATCGAAGAGACGGCGAGAGATCTGATTGAAGTGCGAGAGTAGGCGGAGATGTCAATGCTAGAGAGGGATTCCAGCACGGTTGGGCCCGTTGAATCGTGGTTGGCCATGGGACTGTGAAGAGATAATTGATGAGTTAGAGATTTGGAGAAGTGAAGGCCATAGCATTCAAGAAGATGATGTTTGTAATGTAATTGCTCTAGGTTTTTGACCTTCTGCTCTAGGTTTTGACCTTCGACCAAACCAAGAATATTGAGAGACCAGAAGAGCTCTATTATTTGGTATTCCAGAAATAAAAACTTTTTATTCTAACTTATTTTATCTAGCATTCAATATTTATTCTATCTATTTAATATTTTATACTAATTAAAATAAAAAGTATCGGAATAAATAATTTTTTTTATTTCTTTTCTTTTTTTTCTTTTCTTACACTTCAATTCTATTTGGTTTAGCAATAATAGATAATTGATTTATACTGGTATTTGATAAAATTAATTAAGCTATTAGAATATAAAACTATCAATATAGATATTATTTATATGATATAAAATATATTTTTTTATGATATATATATATAAATAAAATAATTATTTTTATTTAATTATTAATAATAATTTTCAAAATTTTATATTATATAATATATATAATTAATTTAATACTTTTTTAATATACTCGTCCCTTATATAATAGAAAGAATACGGATTAAATGGTAGAATAAATAATAATGCCATAATTTTTTAAAAGAATAAATTTGTCTTTTTACTAGAAAAAATTGTAACTGTTTTAAAAAAAATCTTCAAAATGTAGTTTTTTCAACTAATAGTTGTTATTTGAAATATTTTACCAGATATTTCTAGAGTAGCTGTTGGATATCAAATAATTAACAATTAGCTTAAAAAGCTAAACCAAACATTTTCTTCATTTAGTAGCAAAATGAAAATATTACGTATTAAAGCATTCGTTTTTGGGTAGAGGTATTTATAAACTGCCTCACTCGTTCAAACCGAATTAATATGATCTAACTCGCAATAAACCACAATTTAATAAATGTAAATTGTATTTTGTATACTGTATTGAATTTTTTATATTTCAATATGTAAACCAACTCGCAATCCACATAATATATATATATATATATATATATATATATTATTTACGACATAATACTGAAACTTTGGACCATTTAACAAAAATATCACAAACTAAAATTTTTTGCCCTAAAATATCTAAACTCCATTTTTTTCGCAAAATCAACCTCTAGGGGAAATTGGCTATACGTGGCACCGGAGTCCAACATGGCTTAACATTTGGGTTTTGAAAAAAAAAAAACCATGTCGAAACAGTGCGTTTTAGAACCATTTAACAATTCCCTAACATGAAAATCCACAAACACTCACCTCATCTTCTCACTTAGCCATCCTCATCTTCCTTAATCCCTAAAGTCAGCAACTTTCACTTTCTTCTTTATTTATTCTTAAAGTAAAATCGAACATTCTTGACGCATGTGAAGACTTGGCATTATTTAATGTTTTGAGTGGGGAAGTGGTCATGGCACGGAAGAGCACCATCATTCGATCGCAATATAGGAGGTAGCAGAGCCGTTTGATTATTAAGCATTAATCATTTTTAGGCATAGTTTCTCATTGTTCCTAGTTTTTGCTAAAAGCTATAGGGTTTTGTGTAAAGAAATGAATATTTTGTCTTTTTCGATTGTGCACATGCAGTATGGCTGAGGGTTTCACATTATTGCTAAATCTTGATGGGTATTTTGATGATGATAATGGTTATATTAGTGGGGATGTCCATCTTATAGTTTTCCATAACCCAAACATATTAAGTTATTTTGAGATTTTAGACAGTGTGAAAGAATTAGGGTTCTCAAATGTAAAAAGAATAGATTTTAGGGAGAAGAAGCAAGAATATGTTAGGCTACATTTCTTCAATGATGATAAAAGGGGTAATGAAAATGCTAGATTATATTAACCCTAAATGGCGTACTGTGAGTATTTTTTTTATGAGGCAGATAAGATAGTGTAGTTTGTAAGTGAAAATGATGGTGAGAATAATGATGCAACTAATCATCATAATAGGGGCACTGATGTAGATGCATGTGGTGATGGTGATGCATTAGTTGTGGCAAAGGACAAACTGTACATTGCTGTTGAGGATGAGCTGGATTTTAATCCAATTGATATAAGCAAGATTGATGATGAAATGGAGGATGGAGATTTTAGTTCTGATGATGAGGAGTATATTGAAGCTAGAAAGAACATAAGGTGGGTTAAAGTGCATGGCATAGAGGCAATGGCTAAAGATTATGGTGCAACTAGTGCACTAAAGAAATTTGTTAAAACAAGATCAAGTAAAGGAAAGTAAGCTGCTGCAAAAGATGGAAATGATAAGGCTGAACCAAAGGGTAGAGATAAAGGATGAAGCTAAAGGTAAAGAGAAGGCTAAGACTAGGGGTAAAAAGAAAGAAGAGCCTAAGGGTAAAGAGAAAGTCAATGAAGCTGGATGTGAAAATAATGCTAAGCTATCCAAAATGAAGCCATATATTCATGTAAATAGTTGTAATGAAAATGCAGGTGAGAATGAGTATAATTCTGAATACCATTCATCTTGAGACATTATCATTACACATGTGTCTAGTGAAGAAGGGGATTTATGTCCAAACAGGGAAAAGAAAGTTAAACCTAAGGTATATGCACCTAACTGTGATAACAAGAGCTTGGAGCTTAAGATTGGGTTGCAGTTTAATGATGTGGTTTGGTATAAATCAACTATCCAAACCTGGGCAATTCTGAATGGCCATAATATTTGATGAACTAGAAGTGGAAGAGGCAAGCTTGAAGCAAGATATGTAGATGATTATCCTTGGAGGTTGTATGCAAGCAAGATTCAAGGTGAACAGATTTGTGTAATAAAAGTGATAGATAATGAACACACATGTTTTAGGCAAGGGTACAACAGACAAGCTACTTCTGATTAGATAGCAAAGCAACTAATAGGAAAGTTTTTAAGACACCCTAATTATATTGTTAAACAAATGGTGCGAGATTTGAAGATGAAATATGACATTGATGTGTCATTGATGCAATGATACAGAGCTAAATGGAAATCTCTGAATAATCTTCGTGGTACTTTTGAAGAACATTATAGCAAATTAAGATCATACTATGCAGAACTTATGAAAATGGGTAAGGATGGTAGGTTTGTGTTGAATATTGACTTTGATAAGGCATCTGGGAAAGCTGTTTTCAAAAGGTTTTATGTTGGATTTAGTGCATTATGCAATGGTTTTATTTCTAGGTGTAGAAGGGCTTTAGGTTTTGATGCATGCTTTTTGAAAATAGTCTTAGGTGGTGTTTTATTAGGAGCTGTTGCAAAAGATGAAAATAATAAGATGTATCTTGTAGCTTGGGTAGTAGTAGAAAAGGAAAATGAGGGGATACAAATATGGTTCTTTGAGATATTATTTGAGGAATTAAATATTGTTGATGAATTAGGGTGGACCTTCATTAGCGACCAACACAAGGTATACCTTTTATATGCCATTTATTTTTTATTTTACCATCTTTTCTTATTGCATATGTAATATGAATTGTGTATTGAAGATGTGTTTCATTTGCATGTTAGGGATTAATCAATGTCATTGCAAAGTTGGCTCCAAATGCTGAGCATCAAAACTATGCCAGACATATTTAATGCCAATTGGAAGAAAAAATACAATAGACCTAAGTACAAGATGTTTTGGGAGATTCTGAAGAGCATATGTAAAAGTCAGTTTCATTTCAAGCTAAAGGCACTGAAACATGATTCAGTTGAAGCTTATGAAGACTTTTGTGCTAGGAATCCTCATGCATTTTATAAGTTATTAATTTGCACCATCAGTAATTATGATACAATAGACAACAATATCTGTGAAACACTTAATGGCTATATAGTCAAAAGTAGGACTAAGCCAATCATTCACATGTTAGAGGACATTAGGGTGCATTTAATGATAAGGATGCATGAGGTTGTTAAGGGGATTGAAAAATGTAAAGATGTGATCTATCATAGAATAAGAAAGAAGCTGCAAAAAATCCAAACATTGGTTAAATACTGTACTATGAAACATGCAATTGATAGGAGGTATGAGGTCACATTCATTGAGGAAATATACACTGTTGATTTGGTTAAGAAGCAATGCACTTGTAGGGCATGGAAACTTATAGGGATTTCATGTTGTCATGCACTGTCATGTATAAGTTACTTAAGGTAGGATCTTGTAAATTACATTGACTCATTCTACTACGTACATGCTTATCAAACTGCATATGAAAATGCATTGGTCCCTATTAATGGTCCACAAGATTGGCTTGTTGTAGATGAACCTACAATTATGCCACCAATGTTTGTTAGATTGTTTAGTAGGCCTAAAAAAAATAGGATAAAAAAGCCATATAAGTAGAATAAACACAGTAAAGGCAACATGTTATCTAAGACTAGGATAAGAATGAAATGTACCATATGTGAGGTATATGATCATAATAAGGGAACATGCCCAAGAAGAAAGGAAAGTGCAAATGGCAATGAGGGAACAAGCAATGTTTCTCCAACCACAATTCCAAAGGTATATGTTTACTCCCTCTTAAAATTTATTACATAAATTACACCATTTCATGCATGACAATTTATTACTTGATTAATGTTGCTACTATGGTAAACTTGGCAGACCAAGAAGAATTGGAAGTGCCCCATAGGCAAACAAAAGGAAAAGAACTACTCTAAGAAATGCTTATCTAAGAATAAGGGATCTAGAAAAGCCAGTTGATGAAATTGTGGCCAATGAGTTTAGGGAACGAAATTTGGCAAGTGTATAACCATTTTTCTTGGTAATGAACCTACTTACAAAGTTGTTTTCAAATGGATGAATCAATTTTCATCTTTATTGAATGTTACAGACAAGACAAGGCTATGGAGTAAGAGTATTTGCTAAATCAAGCAATGTTTATTGTAAAGTATGTGTTAAAACTTGGTGACAATTACATATTGACTTGACTTATTGTATACAAATATTTTTTGCCTTCTTGTTTGACTAATGTATCAAATAATGTTATCAGATGCCTAGTGAGAGAAGGGTGAATTTTATATTTGGACCTTCAGTTGCAACGCAAGCAATTGCATCAACTTCATTGACAAGAGCTAGACCTTTAAATCAACATGCCCTTACCCCACAAGAAGCTCCAACCACGGCACCACTGTCCAGGCAGTTATTCCCTTCAAATGAGCTTGGTGCAATTTTTTTTACTAACCAACGATCAGATATAATTGATACAAGTAGACCACCACCTCTAGAAAAAAAGAAGAATTTTTATATGATGTTATAGGACTTTTGATTTATTGATTTAGGCATCAAAGTGTATGTAATTTTTTTGGGCAGAAGGATTTGAATTTTGATTTCATGATTGCATGTTTATTTCTGTTATGGACAAACTCAAAATTTAGGTATGCTCTGTGTAAGGCATTTGACATGCCAATTTTGCTAGGACTTTTAGCTATGCAGCTGCTTAAGGCATTTGACATGGCATTTTTGCTAAGAATATTAGGTATGCATTTTGTTAAAGCATTTCGCATGCCATTTTTGCTTGGTTGTAGGTATGTTGTTAAGGCATCATTGTCATGCTACAGTTGTAATTATTTCTACTTATATATACCATTTTATGTTCAAATTTACTCATCCTTGTATTTGGATCCACAAATTGTAAATACAATAAATGTTAAACAGCAATTGATCAACACAAAATATAAACACAAGGTATAACACAATGAATGTAACACAAACTATAAAATTTGGATTCATATTAAGAAAACAACATTACATGACCCAATCTTTTGCCTATTACTATTAACAACAATTACAACACTGATCAACAATGCTATAATTGAACAAACCAAAACAATTCCATTACAAAACCTTCTTTTATTTAGCAACAAATCTTACTTCAAATTATGGTTTTCTTTTAGCAACTTCTTTGATTCAATTTCCATTGTAGTATTGCTTTCATTTAACCTACAAACTTCACTAATTAAGCCTTGAATCTTAGCTTCAAAATTTTGTAACTTCACCTTCAAAGACTTATTCACAGGCTTCAATACATCATTGATAGCTTCTGCACCTTTCAGTTCTCTCTTAACTCATCTCTTCTTTCTTATTATCTCAATTAAAACTTCTCATACCCTCCCATTGTATGGATCCTCATACCATTCAAAATAATGACAATTATCATCCTATTAACAACCATGAATCCATATCAGAGAGAGAAGAAGGGAAGAAAAGAAGGAATTATTGTTAACCCTATCAAACCCAAAGTGGGAGAAAAATAAGAAATCACAAACCAATTATCATTTCTCTTACATGTTCCTACAAAGGATACCAGAAAAACCTCCTACTTGGATTTTCTAGGGTGAATGAAGTTAAGAATTGACATGGTCCATATATGCAAACACCTCTTACCATTGATGTAACAGATGACATGCTGCCTGAGTTCTCCATTGCTGCAAATCAACCTCACAATAGATTATTTTCGAGCCATAACCCTATATAAGGAAGTAGCTTTAGCAGTAGAAAAAAGAGCTTGGAGCTTTAGTATTACTTTCGAACCCTAGAGATTGATGTCTCCAAACTGTTCTTCCTTCTCAATTAGCAGCTTTGAGAGTTTAATCTCTTAGTAATGGTTCCAAAATGCACCATTTCAACGTGGTCTTTTTTTTTTTTTTTCCGAAACACAAATGTTATGCCACATTGGACTTCGACGCCACATATATAAGCATGAGCGGCCAATTTCCACTATCGGCTAATTTTGTAAAAAAAAAAATGGAGTTTATATATTTTAGGGCAAAACATTTTAATTTGTGATATTTTTGTTAAATGGTCAAAAGTTTGGGTATTTTACCTTAATTAATCCTATATCTTTTAATCTTCATCTATGCTATTGTTATGGTATTAAACTTGCAGTTCATGTTTATTTATTTATTGTAATATAATTTAATCTTCATCTATAATATATTTAAGATATTGAATTGATTCTTCCCATATTCTACATTTTTTTTTAAAATATACCTTTATTCTTTTAATTTATTTATTTTATCATATCTTCTTCTGGATATTTGACATATGCATATTAATATATAGGCCTTCTATATTTGGGTGTATCATTATGTTAATCTAGTAATACTCTGGTACTTTCACTACCCTATGTCAATTTGAATTTATATTTTTACAATTCTAATGTTGTTTTAAATTTATTATTTTGTTATGGTTCATTATGTTATTAGTGGTGTGTACGCCCTAATGCATTCACTTCTTTTTTATATATTAAATATTGTATCATAATGGACACGTGTATATTTTACATTCATAATAAATAAAATATTCAAGTTGTTGATTATATTATGAATGCAGCTATTCTTTTATACTATAAAATATATAACTCATTGATTATCCACAGAGAATTTATTATCAAATTGTTGATAATAATGAGATAAGTATCTCTAGTAAAAGATAAAATTAAAAATGTTAATAACCAGAAAAGGACAATGAATTGAGTATTTATTGAGCCTCTAGGTCATCACATGATTTATTTTGAGGAGGAATTTCATTCTCTATGATATAATGATATCTAAATAAATCAGTGGGTTCTTAAAGAGTTAAAAGTACTGAATAATGATGCTTGATAATAACTGCACAGGTAGTGCTCGATGTCAATAATTATTATCTTGGTCATAATATATGAGTCTTTTATGACTCGAAGTCCTTTGACTTGAGGTGTCAAGACTGTCCTTTCATGAGTAGCTGTAGAAGTGCTCTTACCTTGTACCAGACTATCTACGCTTGGTAATCCGGCTCGTAGTCACCATAATTAGTTATATAGTGAGACATGAGATTACCAAGACCAATAGTAGGACTTATTACCCTGCAGCACTAGGGCAATATCCTAATGGAATTGATATTTTGAATATAATAAAATAAATTTCTAGCTAAGAGAAATATGACTTATTCGATATAAGATCGATATTATTAGTTAGACTAATAATGGTAAGTCTTATTTTAATCGGAATGCAAATTATCACTCATTAATGTATTGACCAATAGAGTTTGATAGGTTGTGACCCTAATCAATATCAGGATCATAACGAGATGATTTAATATTATAATTTAGATATCAAATTAATATTTGATATTTTATCGGTAATTAAAAGAAGAATTTCAGAATGATACTTAATGTATCCGGGTATATGAGGAATTCAGAAATAATGTCTAAGATAATATTAAGGAATTAATATTATATTTCCATTCTGATAAAATATTTGACCTTATAAGTCACACTCAAATTAATTACTTGGCTAGTCAATATGTGGGGATTAATTTAATTGAGAATTAAATTAGAAATGATCACTTATATTATTTGAGTTAAAATTAATATTGATTAATTTTAACTATTTCTCATATATAATTTGAATTAAATAGTTAATTAAAATTATCATAATTTAATTAAGTTGTTAATTAAATTAACCATTATGGTATATTAAAGTAATTACCATAATTAATGTGATATTAATTCTTTCACCATCCTTTTCTTCATATGCCACCTAGCCATTAATTTGTGACACCTTGCATTAAAATGTTTAATGTTTGTTGCCACCTTGGCAAGCTAATAAAAATTATACACCTTGCATTAAACCTTTAATGTCTTGCCACCTTGTTATGCCACCTTGTTTTGCTATTAATATTATTTGTCTCTTGTCAAGTGTTGTTAGATAACCCCAAAAATAATGAGAAGCAAATGATAAGATTTAGCAAGTAGAAAAAAAAACGTGAAAGGCAAGAAGAAAGAAAATAAGAAAATTTCTTCATGTTCTTGAAAAAAAGAATTAGAGAGTAATTAGATTTCATCTAGTTTTTAAAAGTAAAATGAGAATTTGGTAATCATACATCTTAACTAGCAAAGGAGCCTCATCAAAGACAAATTAAGTTTTTGGTCTTTTTGCTTGATTTGTAATTTTGGTGAACTCGGTACTAACAAGTTTGTTCTAACTTTTTATTTTTCCATTTTGTTTTAAAAATCATGGGATAATTCTGACAAATGAATATTATCCATAAAGGTTACAAAATATGATTTGTAAAAGTTATAGATAAATACTCAAGGTTAACACACAAAGTGTGTTTGTATGTCATACAAAATATGTTTGCATATTTCAGTCAAAGGAAATTTTTTTTGAAATATCTGTTTTTGACTATGAACTAGAGCTTTCCTCAATCCAAAAATCATTTTCGCTTCCAACAATTGGTATTAGAGTCTTCCCATGATTTTTGGAGTAAAATGACTCTCCTTTATGTTAGTAAGCTCGGTTTGGTTATGAATAATTTTCTCGTTATTATTTTAGATTTGATCTAAATGTTATGTTGTGTGTTGATGTTATATGACATATTTCCTCTATTTGTTTTGGGGTTTTCCAAAACGTAAAGGGTTATTTTATTTTGAAATTTTGGCTTGTAATATTAATAGATCTATAGCTTATTTTTACCAATATATTGAAGCCCTTGGTATGCCAAAAGGGTTATATGTAACTTTTTCCTTTAGAGCAAGAAGGCCCGAAATTCTGAGGAGCAATAAGAAAAATTTTCCAAGATGGAGTTTAATTTGTATTTTTCATTTTGGGGTGGGAATTTTTCTAGCAATTGCAATAGGATTGTAAATTGCATGATTAATTTCTTTTATTGTATTTAATGTGATTATATGTGGTATATATGATTGAATAATGTGGCTTTAATTATATATATAAATTTTATTTTGGTTGATTTTTCCAAATTGTTGAAAAAATTCAACATTTATGTATAAAATCCATTTTTGGATGAAATGAGTATAAAAGTATACTCACAAAATATATATATATATATATATTGACTCCAAAATTGATTTAATTTAAACATTATATAATATGATTATATAATTAGCTCACATTTGTTTATGAAATATAAAGTACATATTAAAGAGGGGTAATATACATTTTATTCAATCTAATACCATATGTATGTTTAAAGATCCATAATCATCTAAGTATAGATATGATTACCATTTATGATCATATGAGATATAACATGAAAAAAATTAATGTGCAAACATTAACCTTAAAATTGGTTTATGTAATAATTCAAAGATAAATTCACTACTTTATAGATGTCAGTAGATTTTTAATCTGATTAAGGTATAAAGTGAGACCTTTAAAATTAAGATAAAAGACCAAATAATCTTTCTAAATATAATGAATCCAATAAAGATGTAAGATGTCTACATTAAGGCTCTCTATAAGAGCATTAATATGTAAGTTGTTGTATATTAATGTTAAAATCAAATAATGTATTTGACTTGTAGCATGGATGGACATCTAGTGTTGCAAGAATGTCATTTTATAAAGCTGAGTGACACTAGATTTAGTCCATTTGTTTTACTAATCTTGTGGATAGGTTCATCTAATATATTTGCCCAAGAATGTCATTTTGTGAAGTTGATGGTTAGTGTATTAGGAGCCAATTAAAAAGAAAATAAATTGGATTTACAATTATTGTATTTGACAAAGAGTTGTCATCTTATTAATATGTTAATATTCCAAGAATGTCACTATGGGAAGCTGATAAATATTAATTAGAGTATTATTGAGGCCTAATTTATCCACTAGAATTTCATCCCAATAGGACTTCTGTTTCCTACGAGGAAAGTGTAGGATGGGCCAAATTAGTGGGAGAAACCATTATGATTATATGTCCAAATCATTTTGGTTAATTGGTTTGACTATTAATATATAATTAAACCAATACATTTTATTCTTTCTGCAGTTAATTTTCTCTAATAATATGACTACACCATCACCACTCCAATCGCTATTGGACCGTAATAGGCTCACCGAGCCTAATTATATAGACTGATTAAGGAACCTTAAGCTGGTGCTTCTCTAGTAGCGCTTGTGGGATGTTGCTAGTAAGCCAAGACTTACAGCGCCTGTCGCTAATGCTAGTGAGGCTGAAAAACAATATTACACGGATTGTGTTGATAAGAACACCCAAGCAAAGTGCTATATACTTGCTTCTATGGAAAATAAGTTACAAGAACAATATGAAAGATAGAAGCTTTTGGTGATATTTTGGAACTAGTGAAAGAAAGTTATGGTGAGGGTAGTAGGACTATCCGCTTTAACTATTCTAATAAACTATTTCAAATGAAAATGAAGGAATACCAAGATGTTAGTGAACATATTGGTGAGATGATAAGGCTCATGCATTGCCTTGAAGATCTTAATTTCTTCATGGATGTGGAACTTAAGATAGACTGTATCCTGGCATCACTCTCACGTTCTTATGGAAGTTTTATTTCTAATTTCCATTTGAACAAAGTGGAGTGCACTTTGTAAGAGCTACAGTAAAATTTGGTTTATCACTAAAAAAATGTGGTTAATCCCCAAAAGAAAGAGGCAGAAGTATTAATGGCAACTTCTTCCTCTCACCTAAAGAAAATGAAGAAGAAAAAGGTTACTAAGGGAAAAAGTTACACTCCCTCTTCTTTGCATCCCAAAAAGGGAAAGGGGAAGGCAAAAACTCTAGCTTTAGGTCAGCTTAAACCAAAGGCTGATAAAGGAACCTACTTTCACTATTATAAGGATGGTCATTGGAAGAGAAATTATCTAGTTTATCTAAATAGTTTAGAGAAGACTAAAGGCAAAGGGATTTCAGATCCTTCAGATATTTCTCATCCTTTGAATTTAAATGTTGATTTAAATTATGATTATTCTTTTAACTCATTATATGCTTGGGTCTTAGACATAGGATCAATTGTTCATATTTGTTCCTTTGTGCATATCTAAGGCATATAAAGTTGATATATGATGGGGAGATAAAATTCACTCTTGGTGATAGAGCAAAAGTTGCAGCCGAGCAAGTGAGAGATATCTCTATTTTTTTAAACTATCATGTAATCTTATTATCAGATGTTTTGTATTTTCCTAATACCTATAAGAACATTATTTATGTATCCGCATTGACAAACAACAATTATGAATTCTTGTTTTGCAAAGATATGTGTGACATTTATTTTAATAATAATCTTATTGGCATTGAAGCTAAACATCATAGCTTATATTATTTATATTGTGATAAGTCTAATAAGATAAATAATAAAGAATTTTTATTAAGGAACATGAATGACAATTCTAATCAAACTAAGTATGATGATTCAAGTATAACATGGTTATGGCACTTAAGACTTGGTCATATTTCTAATGCAAGGATCGACAAGTTGGTAGATATGGGAATTCTAAAAGGTTTAGATTCTCAGTCTAATGACTCTATTTGTGAGTCATGTCTGCAAGAAAAAATGACTAGAACTTCATTTGCTGGTCAAATGGTACGTGCTGATAATCTTCTTGAATTAATTCATATTGATATTTGTAGACCATTTAAGAAAATTACTCAAGGAGGATATCATTTCTTCATTACCTTTATAGATGATAAGTCTAGATATGGGTATTTTCTATTTATTGAAATACAAATCTGAAGTTTTTAAAAAGTTCAAAGAGTATAAGACCAAAGTAGAAAATAAATTAGGAAACAATATTAAAGCACTTCGATTAGATCGAGGTGGTGAATATTCAAGTACTAAATTTAATGACTACCTTAAAGAAAATGGAATTGTCATACAGTTCACTCCACTTGGCACACCTCAATAAAATGGTGTGAGTGAAAGGAGAAATCGTACTTTGTTAGAAATGGTACGTAGTATGATGAATTATACTTGCCTATCTCCTTTTGGGAATATGCTTTGGAAACAACGTTATACATTCTTAACATCATTCCTTCTAAATCTGTGGATACCACTCCATATGAAATATGGACTTGAGAAACCCCTATATTATTTCATTTTAAGATATAGGATTATCCTACCTATATTAAAAGGCAAAATACATATAAGTTAGAGGAACGACCCACTAAAGGCTGACTTATTGGATATGCTGCAGCTAGAAATAATTTGAGATATTATTTATATATACTTGATGAACAAATTGTTGTTGTGAGTAGATATGTCATTTTTTTTTTGAGAAAGAGTTTCTCAAAGAAGGTGGTAAAGGCGGCCATATAGTTTTGGATGAAGAGTCATCTAAAAAATAAATTCAAGTGGCTGAACCAATGGAGATTGATAAGCCAATTGAGTCTAATATTACAAAGGATATCACTTCAGATTAAAAGAGTTTCACGCCATCCTAGATGGTATAGATTTACTGTTGAACATGACCAAGAGTTGTTCATATTTAGTAGTAATGATCAATCAGAAGATCTTGTCACTTATGAGGAGGTAATGTATAACATTGATTCTCTTAAATGGCAAGAAACAATGCAAGCTGAGATAGATTCCATATATAATAATCAAGTTTGGGAACTTATAGACCCACCTGAAGGAATAGTTCTAATAGGTTGTAAATGAGTTTATAAGCGCAAGCTAGATTTTGAAGAAAATGTTGATACTTATAAAGCTAGGCTTATAGCAAAGGGGTATCGCCAATAGGAAGTGATTGACTATGAAGAGATTCTCTCTTGTAGCCATGCTTAAAAGTATTCGAATACTCTTAGCTATTGTAGCACATTATGATTATGAGATATGGCAGATGCATGTCAAAACTATTTTTCTCAATGTATTTGTTGAAGAAGAAATTTATATGGAACAACTTAAAGGATTTGATTCTAAAGATAGTTCCAAAGTGTGCAAGCTTAAGAGATCCATTTATAGTCTTAAGCAAGCTTCAAGGAGTTGAAACAAGCGTTTAGAAGAAGCCATAAAGAGTTATGACTTTATTCAAAATCCTAATGAGGCTTGTGTGTACAAGAAAATTAGTAGGAGCAAAATTTCTTTCTTAGTCTTATATGTTAATGATATTCTAATCATAGGTAATGATGTTGGTTTTTTAATTGACATAAAGATTTGATTATCATCCACCTTCTCCTTGAAAGACTTAGGAGATGCAGCCTACATTCTTGGTATTAAGCTGTATGAGACAAAGCTAAGAGAATGTTAAGGCTATCTCAAGCTTTCTATTTGGAAAAGATCCTAAAAAGGTTTAGGATGGAAAATTCCAAAAGAGGAGTAATACTTGTAAGGCATGGAGTGCATCTTTCTAAGGAGCTGAGTCCTAAAACTCCTGAAGAAAGAGCACGAATGGCTGGCATACCGTATGCTTCAGTCATAGGCAGTCTAATGTATGCTATGTTGTGTACAAGACCAGACATAGCCTTTGCTGTTAGCTTGACTAGCAGGTATCAATCTTATTCAAGTGAAGGCCATTGGACAGCAATCAAGGTAATTTTTAAGTACTTGAGAAGGACTAAAGATTTGTTCTTAGTTTATGGAGGAGATGATCTGACTATGGTTGGATACATAGATTCTAATTTTCAATTAGATAAGGATGAATTGAAGTCCATATCAAGGTATGTGTTCACCCTAAATGGTACAACTGTAGTATGTAAAAGTTCTAAGCAAATGACCATTGTTGAATTTACAATAGAGGCTGAATATATAGCAGCCTTAGATGCCGCCAAAGAAGCCATATAGTTGAAGAACTTTTATGGTTTCATTTATTCATAGTTTCATTCCTTTGTATTGTAACAATAATGTGGTAATTGCACAGTCTAAGGAACCAAAGTCTCACAAAAACTTCAAATACGTGCTTCGGCGTTATCACTTAATTAGAGAAATAATTGGGTGAGGTAATATCTCGGTGTAAAAAGTTCCATCAACTGACAACGAAGCTGATCCATTCATGAAGCCTATGACACAGGCACAATTAGATCAAGGGAGATACAATTCTATTGCATTGTAATAATTTTTTATTTTCTCATATAGTGAAGAATTGGTTACTCTCCGTGGATGTAGACAATCAAGGCCGAACCACGTAAATCTTGTCTTCTCTTATTTTCTTTGGCAAATTTTTTTATTTTCACGTACTTATTAGTTGTTTTTCCCAACACAATTATGCTGAAAATTGAAACTAAAATTGAAATATTTGAGAAAAACTAAAACTGAAACAAGGACTAAAACAAAAAATTTAACGGGACATTTTGGGCAGCAAAGCACGTCATGTTGCCCACACTATATATATTGATTATATATTTTATGGTATATTATGAGTAGATTTTATGTTATATTAAGAATATATATATATATATATTAAGTACATGTTTTAAGTTTTATTATGGGTATATTTTTATATATATCGTGATAGATATATACGTGAATATCTATACATGCTACATGATTATTTTGATGCCTTTTTACATGACAAACATGAGATAAATATCATATGTGATTTTCTTTATAAATATTATATCTATAAGAATTTAGAGATACATAAATATGATTTATGATTAAATGTCTAAGTTTGACATTAATTGAGGGATGACATTTTGGTAAGACAAAAGCATATATGTTCAGCACTATGTACATGATTATTGATGAACCTGAAAGCATTCAAGGATAATGTTAAGTACATGATAAAATGATATGTTTGACAAGAATTATGGCATATAACTTATGCATGGCAATGGCTTGGGTGAGGAATACATGCGAAAATATGATTATGGTTATACATGATGATGGAAGTGATGTGACAATATTATTGTCGTAGTAAATGAATATTATACTGATATTGTGTATGATATGCATATGTATAATTCTAAATGAGCATGGTTATGTTGTTATTATCATGAAAGGGGCATGACACTTGATTGGCTATATGAAATGTTTTATACAAAAGTGATGTTGTATTTTATATGACATAATTATTGGACATGACTCAATCTATGTGATTTGTGAATGTGCTCATGGTACTCATGATATGAATATTACAAAATATATATAGAAACATGGAACAGAAACATAATATATACAAAATAAACTTAATATGTCTGATTACTTGTACTAGACTAGCTATAGGATAGATGACATATCATTCAGGGTTCTTATGGTACCATAGTTTTCTTCCATGCATTATGGGTAAGATGACCTAAGCTTTGAGAGCGCCCTTAACCTATGGATAAGGTGGCCCAAGTTTTGAGAGCGCCCTTGTCCACATTGCTAGCAGTTATTTACCTTCTTCAATCAAGTTAGCCCAAGCTTTGAGAGTGCACCTGACCTACAAGTTTGGATGAGCTCTTTCTACATTTAAATAGGGTAGCCTAAGCTTCAAAAGCGTCCCTATTCATCAACCGTATCTTGATAGTTTGAGTATTGAGTATCTCTCTATAATAGTAATGAAACCAGGTATGTATCAGAACATGCAAATGTATGGATAAGGGATGTATGGTGATGTGAAATCAAAGTTGAATTCAAGTATAACATATGTCTTCCTCTTCCCAAGTACACATTCTTAACTTTATAAGGACATGTTAGTAATAATCACACAAATATGACATGAATGGTAGATGATTATATGCTGCGGATATGATGATTGAATGCTATGTTTTTATATATTAATGCATGCAATAATTTTTATAATTATATGTACCGCAAAGCTTTCAGTAGCTTGGCATGTGGGTTTCTAGCACGTAGTTTGGAGCTAGTAGATAGCGGAGTTGATACGAGAAGAGGAGATTGAGCCTGATTTGAGAAGTTATTGTTTCAACTCATGCATATTTTATTTTATTCCATTCATATGGGTAGTTAGATGTATTTAATAATGGTTTTATGTAAATAATATTTATTTATTGAAATTTTAATAAGGGTATAATAAGGGGCCAGGTTTGGCCCATGAATCAGTAATGGGTTATTTTACTTATGGTTTAAACCAATATTTAGTCTATCCTAGTACAAGATAAGAGATAAGTTGCAGATTTTATATGACTAAGTTAAATAAGATAAAAAAAATTTAATTTGGACATAATTTAATAGTTTTAACTGGATACAGTTGGATAGCATTTTCGAGTGTAGTAGATTTAGTTTGTTGCTTGGAAAGGCATTACATTTTGGTATCTGAGCCAGATTTAGGTAGTCCTAGACCGTAGTAGATTATGGGTTTATCATGCATTGCATTTATATGTTGCATCTGACTCTAACATGGGCTACTTCTTGGTCAGCTGGTATGAATAGAGAGAGATTAGAATATATGTAGGTGACAATAAGAAAATAAGAAAATCTGTCAATAAAGAAACTAGATTGACAAGGGTATTGAACGATATACGAAAAGAGATTAAGAAATAATAAAAGGATATCAAATAGGTAAAAGTAACATGAAAAGATAGTATAAAAATTATTAAGTACAACTAACGGTTTAATAACTACATGAATCCTATAAAATTTCGAGAGCGAAATTTCTTTTAAGGGGGAGACAAATGTAATACTCCCAATTTAGGGCATAGGAGTTAGCATAGATTACGAGACACACAAGGAAACAAAAAGAATTTAAATTGGATTTAAAATGAAGTAATTAGTACGTTGAAGGATTAAAAAGGAAAAAAGAATTTAAATTGGGTCAAAAAGAAAATTATTTAGAAAGTTAAAGGATTAGAAGAAAAGGGAATAGAAATTTATTAAGAAGAATTAAAAATTAAAGGAAAAAGAAAAGACAATTAATAAGTTAAAAAGAATTTTAAATTATTATATTATATCATATTTTCTTGGGGATTGAGACAGATTTAGGATTTTATTTTAGGAAAACAGAAATGTGATTTTAATCTATGGTATCATTTTTCCGTGTTACGCGAGAATACATTTGGTGGAGACGACCAGCACAATGAGGGAGATTGCTAAAATTGAGTTTTGTGGCTAAAAAAAAAAAGGTTTGTTCATATACTCATAATTATTCATTGATTTATTTTATTGTATGTTTGATTGATTTGGAAAATATAGGAAATTGTTTCTGTTGTTGGGTTATTAGAAATAAATTGTTAGAATAATTTTTCCATGAAATTTATGGATTAAATAAACTGAAAAATTGAGGCTGTTAGGTGGT
Source organism: Balakata baccata (assembly GCA_949630135.1). Lineage (NCBI taxonomy): Eukaryota > Viridiplantae > Streptophyta > Magnoliopsida > Malpighiales > Euphorbiaceae > Balakata > Balakata baccata. The sequence goes on from CATIWF010124647.1 coordinate 37,107, forward strand.
TATCGGTCTATGAATTTTTAGTATTTGACATATTTATGGTATAAGATTGATGGTAAATAATGAATAAAATTATTGTGTTATTTTGGCATAATTAATTGGTTCTATAGTGATAAATTTTGAGACTAAAATCATTATAGAATACTGGGAATAATATTAATTTGTGCAAGTATTGTTGGATTGCTGGAAATTAATTATTATAATAATTATATGTAATTTTAAGGTTCGACTATGCTGAAAATTGAGTCTAGAATTGAAACAATGTGCCGGAACAAGGGACGAAACAGGAATTTTAAAGGGACATTCCAGTATTTTGGGTAGCAAATCACACCGTATTGCCCACATTATATTTTAATTATATATTTTATGGTATATTACAGAGTAGATTTTACGTTTTATTAAGAGTATATTTCATGTTATATTTTGAGCATTTATATATGTATTTTAAGTGTATGTTTTATGTTATATTATGGGTATATTTTTATATATATGTTATATTTATCATGATAGATATATACGTGATATATATGCTACATGATTATTTTGATGTCTTTTTACATGATAAACATGAGATAAATATCATATGTGATTTTCTTTATAAATATTATGCCATGAGAATTTAAAGTGAGATACATAAATATGATTTATGATTAAATGTCTAAGTTTGACATTAATTGAGGTATAAAATTTTGGTGAGATAAAAGTATATATGTTCGGCATCTATGTACATGATAATTGATGAATCTAAAAGCATTCAAGGATAATGTTAATTACATGATAAAATGATATGTTTGACAAAATTAAGGCATATAACTTATGCAAGGCAATGGTTTGGATGAGTAATATATGCGAGAATATGATTATGGTTATATATGATAATGGAAGTGATGTGACAATGTTATTGACATAGTAAATGAATATGATATTGATATTGTCCATGATATATGCATATGTATGATTTTAAGTGAGCATGGTTATGTTGGTATTATCATAAAAGGGGCATGACACTTGATTGGCTATATGAAATGTTTTATATGAAAGTTATGTTGTATTTTATATGACATAATAATTGGACATGACTCAATCGATTTGATCTGTGAATGATGTTCATGGTACTCATGATATGAACACTACAAAACATATCTAGAAATATGGAACAAAAACATAATATATACAAAAAAGACTTAATATTCTCGGTTACTTGTATTAGATTAGCTATAGGATAGATGACATGTGATTCAGGGTTTTTATGGTACTATAGTTTTCTTCCATGCGTTATGGGCAAGGTTGCCTAAGCTCTGAGAGTGCCCTTGATGTGACTGGGCCAAGGTATTCCCAGACGGTCTCCCATTATGGTATTGACCCTACTCAAGAACGTTTAATCGGCTGCTTAACTGCCTTGAGCCAAGCACTTCCCAAGAGGTCACCCATAAAGGTACTGCCAAAGCTTAAGCTGATAGTAGAGGCACAATTTTATTCCTTTATCCTAGATCAAACAAGGGCCACTAGTCTCTTTCGACTTTGTGTGCCACCTGGCCAAACCCGTTCCACACCCCCCCAAACCTGGGACGTATCATTCCCTTCCTCTTTAAGGAGGTTCATCCTTGAACCTGGCATATGGAAGTGGGATCCGGACCCAACTTCTAGCTCTGATACCAAATGATGAGACTGGACCAAGGCATTCCTAGACGGTCATCCATCATGGTACTGACCCTACTCAAGAACGCTTAATCGGCCGCTTAACCGCCTTGAGCCAAGCACTTCCCAAGAAGTCATCTATCATGGTACTACCCCTGCTACAACATTCTTAATCAGAAAGAGCGCTTACCGTTCTGCCAAAAGCTTAAGCTGATAGCAGAGGTGCAACTCTATTCCTTTGTCCTAGATCAAATAAGGGCCACCAGTCTCTTTCAACTTTGTGTGCCACCTAGCCAAACCCATTCCACACCCCCCCCAGACCCGGGACGTATCAGCCCTTGACCCATATACAAGTTGGCCTAAGCTTCAATGAGTGCCCTTGTCCCCCTTACTAGCAATTATTTACCTTATTCAGTCACATTGTTCAAGCTCTGAGAGCGCAATTAACCTGAAAGCTCAGATGAGCTCTTTCTACATATGAATAGGGTGGCCTAAGCTCCAAGAGCATCCCTATTCATCAATTGTATTTAGATAGTCTGAGTATTGAGCGATCTCTCTATAATATAATGAAACTAAGTAAGTATCAAAACATGCGAATGTATTGTTAAACGATGTATGGTGATGTTAAATCAAAGGTGAATTCAGGTATAACATATGTCTTCTGCTTTCAAGGTACGCGTTATTGACTATATAATGACATGTTAGTTATAAGCACATGCATATGGCATGAATGGTATATGATTATATGCTTTCGTTATGATGAATGAATGTCACGTTTTTATATGTTAATGCATGAAAGAATTTTTATAATTACATGCATCACTAAGCTTTCAATAGCTTAACATGTAGCCCGATTAAAAATGTTAGAGTTTCAACTCATGCATATTTTATTTGTTCCATTCGTATGGGTAGTTAGACATATTTAATAATGGTTTTATGCAATTAATGTTTATTGATTGAATTTTTAATTAGGGTGTCATAAGTGGGCAGCTTTGGCCCATGAATCAATAATTGGTTATTTTACTTACGGTTTGGACCGGTATTCAGTCCGTAAGATACAAGATGTGAGATGAGATGCATGTTTTATATGACTAAGTTAAATAAGGTAAAAAAAGTTTTTGTTTGGACATACTCTAATAGTTTTAATCAGACACAGTTGAGTAGCATTTTCAGGTGTATTAGTATTTAGTCTGCTATGTGTGGGAAGGAGTTACAACTTCTCTTACAATCTCCCACTTGGACTAAAGCTAATCACCTTTGTGCTTAATACTGTAGGTGAGTACATGGGAATCAAATTTCCTTTAGGGGAAGTGGCTTTGTTAGTGGATCAACTATATTCTGATCAATGAGCACTCTTTCTATTTTTACATCACATCTACCTATGATCTCTCTAATCACATAATAGCGTTTGAGTAGATGTTTGGATTTCTGATGAAACCATGACTCCTTTACTTGTACAATGGCTCCACTATTCTCACAATGTAGAGCTATTAGACTAACAATCCTAGAGACCACTCTGAGTTCTTAGATGAATTTTATTATCTAAACCACTTTCTTAGCCACCTCAGAAGCTACAAGAGTACATTGTACTCTACTTCAGTTGTCAAATCAATAGTCATCTCCTATTTAGAACTCTTCCAATGACTACTTCGTTCTTTAATATGAACACATAACCTGATTGAGATTTGGAGTCATCCTTATCAATTTGGAAGCTGGCATCCGTATACCTCCTTACCTCAAGGACTTCATCTCCATAAACTAATAAAACATCCGTAGTCCTTCCCAAATTCGTAAGGATATTCTTGACAGGCACCCAATGGTCCTCACTAGGGTCCGACTTGTATCTGCTTGTAACACTAAAAGCATATGATACGTTGGGTCTTGTACATATCATAGCATACATGATTGATCCTATGGCCGAAGTATATGGAATCAAACTCATCAAGTTCTATCATATTGTGTCTTTGGACATAGATTTTGAAAGGGTTATCCCATGGGTTATGGGAACAAATCCTTTCTTGGACTGTTCCATGCTAAACTTCTTTAGCATCTTATCTATGTATTAGAGTGTGAAAGACTAAGCAACCTCTTGGATATATCTCTATAGATCCTAATCCCTAAAATATAGGTTGCTTCTCCAAGGTCTTTCATGGAGAAGTTCTTTGAAAGCTAAATCTTTTCAAATTGAAAGATTGAGACGTCATTTCCCATAAGTAGTATATCATCCATATACAACAGTAGGAATGCGATTGCACTCCCACTAACCTTATTGTATACATACGGTTCATTTGGATTTTCTGAGAATCCAAACTCTTTGATTGTCTCATCAAAATGGATATTCCAAATCTTGATAGCTTGCTTCAATCCATAAATGAACCTTTGAAACTTGCAAACCTTTTCACCATCTTTGGATGCAAAGCCCTCTGGTTGAGTCATGTAGATATCCTCGTTAAGGTTTCCATTAGAGAAAGCAGTTTTCACATTTATTTGCCATATCTCATAATCATAATGAGCAGCAATGGCTCGGAGTATCCTACTGGATTTAAGTATGGCTACAGGACTAAAAGTTTTATCATAGTCAATTCCTTATCTTTGACGATATCTTTTAGCTACTAGCCAAGCTTTATAAGTAACTACATTACACTCCATATCGGTTTTCTTCTTGAAAACCCATTTGCACCCAATGGGTTTTATCCCTTCAGGTGAATCAACCAAGGTCCATATCTAGTTTTTAGACATGGAATCCATTTCTGATTTCATGTTATAAACCATTTGTCAAAGTTAGAACTATTCAGCACTTCTTTATAGGTCATAGACTCATCATCTTCTATGAGTAATACATCTTTTTGTTCATTGATGAGAAATCCATATCTCTCTGGAACAATATGTATCTTACTTGATCTACGAAGATCTTGTATATCAAAAGGTATAGCTGCTACTACATTTGTATTATGACTATCGGCTTCGGGTTCAGGTAGTTGATTTGCATTTGCTTAAGCAATTTGAACTTTTTTAAGTTCAATTTTGCTCCCACTACTTCTTCCTAAAAGAAACTCTTTCTATAAGAAAGTAACATACTTTGAAAGAAACACCTTTTGTTCCAAAGTATTTTAGAATTGATATCCAATCATTTCTTTAGGATATCCTACAGCAAACATTTATCAGATTTAGCATCAACCTTATCTGATATAATCTGCTTCACATAAGCCTGACAACCCTATAGTTTCATGTGTGAAAGTGAGGGTTTCTCGCTAGTCCACATTTCATTTGAAGTAAAATCAATTGATTTTGATGGGACTCTATTTAAAATATAAACATCAGTCTCAAGCGCATGACCCCAAAAGGAATTGGATAGATCCTAAGCCCATCATAGACCTCACCATATCCAGTGAGGTTTGGTTTCTCCTTTTAGCCACACTAATGTGGAACCCTAAGAACACGCCTTGAAACCCCTCAACAAAGTTAAGGTAAACAAACCATTGAATTATGGTGACCAACAACTGCAACTCTAACTCAAGCTAAACTAGAAGCAATAACCAAGATTATCATGTAAAAGAATAGCAAACGCCACAAGCATAAGACTTGATAAGTTTAATAATTCTTTAAAGTAAAGTTGGCTACTGGGATTAACACTTAATCTCAAGCATATCATGAGCGGTATCTAGCAACATATCATAACCCTCAAGTAGCCAGAAAGTAGTGGTTTAACTACGAACCTTTCCATAGACAATTGTCCATACAATTCATCCCTTCACCATTTTATACCCTACTCGGTTCAGAGCATGTACTATGTGTCGCTCCTGCTCGATTGACTACATCACACCTAGCCTAAGTGATGTTAGATCCTGTCAATAGGACACATTACTCAAATAGACATGTGACTAAAGACCATCTTCATGACATTTCCACTCCAGCCAGAGATTCCCAAGTTATGATCCCGACAAGAGGCCATGGGTATACATTCCCTCTATCAGGAATGGTGAATCCTCTATTGGCTACCCAATACCTTCGAATACCTCAAGTTATACCTAATCACCACCATATGAGTGACCTTTATGAGGCAATAAGGAATGGAGTCAAAGCACATAATCAATTTCTATCTTTAAAGCTTTGACCCTCTGGGCATCAAGCTTTTCCCCGATTAAGTACTCATTATATGTACATGGTATGGATAATAGCAATATGCATACTGTTGAGTCATTACAACTCATTCAAATAAAAACAAAACCATTATCATACGTCATTATATTATAGCTGGGCTCAAACGAGGTATGTATGGACTGTTACAGTCTCTATACATATATGTTGGTCGCTGGCTAGGGAATAGGCCTTTCGCAACCTCAATTCTAAAGATTTTGTTTATAGAGATTTACGGTACCGTTTAACCCTAGGAGGCATATCAGACAAATCACTTCGAGTCCTTCATAGTTGTCAACTACATATAATTCATATCATACTTGGTTACCAAAACACAAGTTGAAAACCAATAACAATTATCCAAATTTTCACAAGCATGATCTTAGTGTTTGGTCAGTTACCAAACTCGCCTACAACATTCAAAAGCCATATTTCCATGGCTTAATGCCAGTCATTCATTCATTCCTCATCATTCTTAAGACCCGAAATACATGGATTCCAATCACACATTAATTAGCTTTCATTTGTGGCTTTCGGTTAACATATCTAACATAATGGGCACAAGCCTCTCATTATTATCACAACTATCGTCATAAATTCATATGATAATAATTCATGCCATCAAGCGTTTCAATCATGCTTAATACACTTTGCAGCATTTATGGTTCAATCATAATTCAAGCATTCATGCATGTGAGTCACAATCATGCCATAAGTTAATAATGGTATCTTTGTATACAAGTTCCATAAGTTTTATCAAAATAAGGGACTTACCTCTTTTAAGCCTTTCTTTCCATGCACCTTATGTGCTTTCCTTGAACTTGAGTATCTACCACTTTGTTAATTCTCAATATAGGCATTGAGCCTAGCATGCAACTAAATGGGCTCATGACCCTATAATTGATATACATGTTATATCAATTAACCCCTTTATTTATGTGTTATGTATCTATTCACCACTATTTCCTCTCTTGAGGCTCAACTATTTCCATTTCTATCATTATTGGTTCATTATGCATCAATTATGCCAACCAATTAACTAAGAGTTTATTTATGGAAAATGAGTCTTATTTATTTCTCTTTCATTCATCTTGGTTTCCATTTCTAAATTACTAATAACCACATAGGTAAATTCGAGTTCTAAAGTTCACTTCTTGTTCATTAACATTATTTATCATGCTATTAAGCTCTTAGACAATTTGGCATGTTACCAAATAACCTGAATCACAGTCTATGACCCCTACACCATCATCGATTTATCAAGCTATGGGGTTAACAATCTTATGTTTACTCATTTCGGATTTGAGTGCTTTTAACACATATAAAACACGTTATTTGATCATACTTAGTGTTAGATTTCATTCCTTCATACATCATTTGTAGCCCGTAGGTACAATCAATGTACTACATATTCTCATTTACATCTTAGTTACCAATGATTTCTAGTTAACATGCCATTATTGCATTTTCATTACATGTAAGGAGCTAAAGAATGCTAGTGTGATCTTACCTCTTATGGAGACACCTCAAATACAAGCTTTTAAGCTTGCCTAGCCTTCTTTAGTGGTAATTCCACCTTCCAAGGCACCATCTATCCACAACCATAACCATAGGTCAACATACTTAGTCACTCAAAGCTATATAAAGTTAGGTAAACATGAACCCAACTCAAAACCTTTCAAGTTAGGTCTTTTCTTTCTTAAATCATGTTAAAAATGTGTTACCCAACTTATATTGGTCTTAAAGAGAGGTTTTTCCTTAAGAAAACTCAAGATCCCCGCTCATCCATACCCATTTAAAATGGGTTTCTACCTATTTCAGGTAAACCATAGCAAACCACTATAAATCAAGGTAGAAAACGAAACTAACTTTGTTGGAGAAGTTGGTTATGGTTGAAGCTCTAAGCTCTCTTTCTCTAACTTGTTTTTCTCCCTTGGCAAATCTCCTAAATCCATGTTCAACTCTTGATCTTTGATGTTAGATCTTCTGTTTGGAGGCTTAAAACTCATCAAAACTCATGTGGGAGATGGAGTTTCAAAAGATCAGAAGTGTTTCTATGGTTTTTCTTAAGTAGGGGTGGGTAGAAATGATTTTATGACCAAAATGAGAGCGAACTCGGGTATTTATATACTTGACATTGAGCACGGGTCGTGCAGCCTACACAGGTCATGCTCAGTGTCCTAAAAACCTTATCCTGACATGGCACAGGTTATGTACTTATGTATAGGTTATGCATAGTATCTTCAGCCACATATTCTACATGGGTCATGCATAGTGCCTTCTACCACCATACCCTACACGGGTCATGCAGCTTGTACCGGCCATGCACAGCTCTGACTCCTTATCCTTGGTTTAACGTATCAATTACCTTTTTCAAACCCCAAATGATCCTAATAGCATATAGGCCCGTTTTGTGGGCATGACAATATAAAACTGCACACAGAATAAAAATGAGAGCCCCATCTAGTATCCCCAACTCATTTTAAAGTAAAATTTGATTTTTCCCTTTCCCTGTCTCAACCACTATCTTGTAAATGTGCAAGTTCAGTAGCCTTGGTAGCTTTTAGTTCATCGTGGCATTTGGAAGAACTATAAATAATATTAATAACAAAAGATAAGTTTGAAAAAATTGATCAACTGGTATAATCTCCCTAGAAACGGCAACTAATGCAAGTTGTAACCTTTTAGCAAAACAATGCACATAGTATGCATATTAAGAATTAATGCTTGCAACACATTCCATTATCCCCTCATATTACTAGCACCATCATATCCTTGATCGCTAATATTCTGAAAAATAAGACTATGCCAAGAAAGAATAGTGCATGATTTTTTTTAAGAGTCAATGATGTTGTATCTCTAACATGAACCAAATCAAAGAAACGCTCTTTCAAAAACCCATTTTTGTCAATAAAACTCAAGACAAAAGCCATTTGCTCTCTTTTAGACTTATTATGTGCCTTGTTAACAGTTACACAAATTTAGAATCACCAATCTCTTCAAGGATATATTTCTGAACCTTATTTGAAATGATATTAAGAATCTCCTTTTGAATGTGGCATGAAGTAGACTTAGAATTATAAGGAGCATTTTCTAAAACAACTTTTGCAACTTCCTTATTATATCTTGCCAGCAATTCTATCATTTCAAGAAAAATACCCCTATTTTTTGACTTTGAGCTTTCATCATGACCTCTAAATGCACATGTTTGAAAAGACAACCATCTAACAACATCAATAAAAGTCTTGAGGTATAATCTTTTGAAATCTCCTATGAATTTATTACATTTATAACATTGTCAATATGATACACTAATTCAATAAATCTTCATAGCATCTCATTGCATTATTATGTGGGGAACAAGGATCACTTCCAATATGATTAAGAAAAGCCCAATTTTTTCCATCATTTACCTTTTTCCAACTTCTAAATCCATTTACGGTAAATGCATTTGCACCTAGATGCCCACTAGGTTTTATATTAAATAAATAACATGGCAAGCAATATGTAATATGTAACACCCATTAACTAGGGGTTAGTTGTTATGCATGAATATGTGACTTAAATTGAATATATGAGAGGTGTATTAGAGGTATATGAGGGTATACATGAGGTATATGGTGTAACACCTTATACCTATGGATATCACTTATACTTATATCATGTTGTCGTATATTGCATATAATGGAACATACTCCTGTTTATAATGGGGGATTTTTTTTTTTGAATCATATAACACTATCACTTTGCAACATTTGACAGCTAAGCATCACATATACACACTATTACATATTTACTAATTTATACATATGCAGTTAGACAACCCAAATTACAAATGTCATGTTCCTATACATATGTGCAATGCAAGGAGAGAGATTGGTGAGGCTCAGCCGGTGACCTGTGATCCATGTCCTCTATATGGTATGTACCTCCAAAATGAGCTTATTACTCTTCTTTGCCTGAAAGATAATGCAATTTAATGAGTTGCAACTCAATGAGAATAATTATCAAAAGCTTTCTAAAGTACTAAGTCAGTCACAATTACAAGTAGTACTTGTCATTCATACACATTTTGCATGTCATTC
>CATIWF010124676.1:0-32156 GCA_949630135.1 Balakata baccata
TTTAATTCTTACATGCAAAACTGAAAATCTTTTATAATATTCAATAGCAGTTTTATTTATTTATTATTTTAAATAACAGAAATACTACGAGTTTGCAAATTACAATTCTAGAACCTTTAAAATTTGGTGGGAAGTGTTTTACTTTTGGGCTAATATAAAAAAATATTTGAATTTTATACTTTTTTACAATTATATTTAATTTTTTAAACATTCTAATTAAATTATATGAAATTCTATTATTATAATAAATATAATTTCGATATCATAGAATTACATTCCGAACATAACTGACGTTAATGTAGATTGCCTAATAAAATATCTAATAATGCTATTTATTTTAAAGATCATCTTTAATAAAACAAAGAAAATTTTAAAACATTTTTAAATATAGAGAGCAAAAAATATTTTTATAAGTCCAATAAATTTTTTATATTTTATTTTTCATTTTACTTTATTCTTTACATATTAATATTTATCAAAAGAAAAAAAAATAATTTTTATTATGAAAAAAATAAAAGTATTTTAAATAAATACATCAAGAAAAAAAAATGCATAAAAAGTTAAAATTCATTAATTACAATTGAAATACAGATTGAAGTTTGACTCTATATATAGAGAGAATCAAATTCATTTTCTTTTCTAAATTTTAAAAATAGAATCTACTTTTATAAAATGACTTTTTAAAATAAAAAGCACAAACTAAATAAAAAGTTTATTGAAGATATTCTTAATCCAATAACATGTAATGAGATATTAATCCACATTGGCACTACCTAACTTAAGGTGTGGTTCGCAGTATTGAAATTAGATTTTTTATGATAATGAAAATTTATATAATTTAATTAAAATATTTAAAAAATTAGATATAACAGTAAAAAATATATAATTTTTATAATTTTTTTTGTGATATTAACTCTACTGGATACTTAAAAAAAAAATCACTTTGTACCAAAAACAAAAAATAGAATTTCATATTAAAAGAAAAACGAAACGCCCAACCCAACGAAACGCTCAACTCAACAGTATTGTTGCCGGCACTTGACCGTTAACCTAACTCTCATCTGAAAAAGAATGCCCAACGCAGAAAAACCCCAACAACTTGAAAAATTAAGAAAAAAAAACGTTTCTTTTTCTAACTGGTTTCGTTTCGAACTATCGTGTGGGCAAGGATCAAAATATCTGTCCGCTTGTCCCTTTTGGCCTTTGTCCGCCTCGTTTGACTCGGTCACCTCTTTCTTCACTCAGTCCTTTTTTCTTCTTCTTCTTTCTTTTTCCTTTTCGAAATCGAAAAAGAAAACAAAATTAAAATAAAATCGGCGAAGAAACACAGAATTACATGGTATATACCCGTAATAAAGCAAATACTAAACAAAGTATTCTTTTTTTCCTCTAAATTTAGCGGATCTGCTGCTAAATGTAGAGGGAGAGGTGTTAAATTAGGGTTTTTGATTGATATAGAGGAGGGGTTGGTGTATAGGTCAGTGAATCCGTCAAGATGATGATCTCCAGGGGATTGTTTGGGTGGTCCCCACCTCATGTACAACCGTTGACGCCCGTTTCCGAGGTTTCGGAGCCGCCGGAATCTCCATCTCCGTACCTTGATACTAGTGCAGAGGCTGCTGCGGCAGCTGCTGCCGCCGCTCAGGCGGAGGCCGAAGAGGAGATGGAAGAACCTGAAGAGATGGAACCGCCACCTGCTGCTGTTCCTTTCTCGCGGTTGTTCGCTTGTGCTGACAGGCTTGACTGGGGACTCATGATCGTTGGTTCGCTTGCTGCTGCTGCTCATGGGACTGCCCTTGTTGTTTACTTGCACTACTTTGCGAAGATTGTTGAGGTTATGAAGATGGGTGATAGACCTGAAGAAAGATTTGAGAGGTTCAAAGATGTAAGTGCTTTGGATGTTTAAATTGTTGAAAGCCTTGTTTTTCCCTTACAAATTATGCTTCAAGTAGTGATTATGTTTGGTTTGTTGACGTGACAAGAAAAATGGAAAGGAGCTGAGATTTTTAGTTATGGGTTTCGGTGCTTATGAAATCTGGACCAAGTTTGTCGAGTTCCTTTGGATTTTCATGGCCTCGCATTTGATACTATGTTGAGCTTAGTAAGATGTATTTTTAAAAGTTATGATTTGGTATTTTGAGTTCTCAATTGATGTAGTTTGGATTCTGTAGTCTGATTAGCTTCTTCTTCTACTTCTTGTCTAGTTAGAGGTATCTAGATATATGTCTTATCTAGCGGTAGCTGCATGAAAAGCGAACTGTATGCCTTGTATTGGGTGATGAATTAGCAAGACATGTTGTTTAGTGACATGAATCTTAGGATTCTGCTATTTAACTTGGGGTAGCTCTTATTTGTGTTCTTAGAATGTCCGAATACTAGGTACTCTCTGCCTGTGTGTCCATAATGTTTTCTATCTCAATAAACTTTTGGTAATTTTAACAGTTGAGCCATACTTTACACTGTTCAATTAGTTTATCAGCAGGACAGTTTGGAGTTTAATATTGATTTGGATGTGTAAATGCTATCTTATGTCTTGTGAAGTTGAGAATTCTGATTATGGACATGTTTTTGGCGCAGTTTTTAGGGACCAGAAGGTTCTTTTAGGAATAACAAGAGTTTGGAAAAAAAAAACTGTTTGGTGCAGTTTTTAGGGACCAAAAGGTGCTCTCAGGAATAACAAGAGTTTAGAAAAAAAAAAAAAAACTGTTTGGCTTGTTATGGTGGTTTTAAATTTTTATTGACGTAGTTGGCCCTGTGATAAAGTTAAGCGTGAAAAGCGAAACACTGTTTGCATTTAAATTTTTTATGTGACAAATATTTGAAAGCAATGAGTGCCAAATTATTGTTATCTGGTCTTTGTTACTTGTACTTCCATTTCTTCCCTACAATATCCGTATTGAGAGTTTAGCCACCTTGCTCTATCTCTCTGCCCAGTGCCCCCATGTTGCTAGACGAACACAGTGTGAAGAGACAAGGAAAGATGTGCCTAGTTGGCCAACCGGTGTTACGTGGTCAATTCCTTTATGCAGGACATTGTACAAAAATATCTTTGTCATAAGGATAGAGAATCTCATACTGGTGTTCAAGGTTGGGCTGGAGCCCTCATAATTAGATTTTCAATGACCGTGGCATTTGGGTAGGAACCTACATTTACATTACCCAAGGGTCTAGGATATGTATCTTCGCATGTTGGGTATTTTTATTTTTTAGGACCTCAGTAACTATTTTCCTATATATATATATATATATATAGTGTTATGACAGTTCCCTGCTCCCAATTTCTTGGATAGGATAGAGCGAGGTTGCGGTTGAGGGGAGTAGATGCTTTCTTCCCTATCTCAAAAGTTTATGTAGAAGTATTTTTGGATGTCAAGTGGATTTAACCAAGGTGTTTGTTTTCTGCAGCTTGCTTTAACCATTGTTTATATAGCAGCAGGTGTTTTTGCGGCTGGTTGGATTGGTATGTTTTAATGTTTATCATAATTGTTTCTTTTCTGCTTCTGTTATTTTCTCATGCAAATATATTATCGTTGCTAATTTACTCTCTATAATAGAGGTATCATGCTGGATTCTAACTGGAGAGCGTCAGACCGCTGTCATCAGGTCAAACTATGTTCAAGTATTACTCAATCAGGACATGAGCTTTTTTGACACATACGGGAACAATGGGGACATTGTGAGCCAAGTATTGAGTGATGTGCTGCTCATTCAGTCTGCTCTTAGTGAAAAGGTATATTAGGGATAAATTGCTGTCCCCTTTCTAAGTCTGCAAATATCTTATGTAACATGATATTTGATGATGTAGGTTGGAAACTATATTCATAACATGGCAACATTTTTTAGTGGTCTCGTCATTGGATTTGTCAACTGCTGGCAGATTGCCCTTATAACATTAGCTACTGGTCCTTTTATCGTTGCTGCTGGAGGTATATCAAATATATTTCTTCACAGGCTTGCTGAGAGTATTCAAGATGCTTATGCTGAAGCTGCTAGTGTTGCTGAACAGGTTTGTTCATTTTCCTATCTTGATTTGCTGCTGTTGGATTTTGCCTGAAATGCTTCTTATTGATACAAAACTTAATTTTGGCTGTTCTAGAATCCTGTACTTTATGGTGCTTAATAAATTATTTTATTGTATAGCATAAAATTTCATATTTCTTCAATTTTATCGGTAATAATACAATTTTCAGGGGGAAAAAGGATGATTCTGTTTCGTTATGTTTATTAGAAATTTGGCTTGCTTGCTTAGCTAGATGGGTTCACTTATGCGGAATGGTTGTATAATTTCTTTTAGTACTGAAATACTATTTGCTCACTTAAAACTAGGTAGAAAGAAAACCCTTATTTATAAATTTTCTCAGAGAACATTTTCACATTTTTACATTGTTTAGAAATGCTTCCTTACTCAATTAAAAACTAAATTATTTTCAAGGAGATGCCTTCCAATTATTCAAAATGAGAAGTCATTTATTGAACATCTAGAGGGGGAAAATGAATTGAAAAGGAATCACTTGGAAAATACATAGCTGTTGACCACTTATCTCTGAACTCTGCCTATTGTTGGAAAGTTTTGCAAATTGCAATTTACTGTTTTTGAGATTCAAGTGTCTATTCTAATTTATATTTATTTTCTATGTATATATTTATATTCAATTATTTAACTCTAATCTAAAAGGTTTAGAAATGAAAGGAAAAAATGTAGTCCTCTTGGTTTGCTCCAAACTTTCTGATGGTCATCTCTTTTGAAAGATTATCATTTTTATTTCTGGCATAGTCCAAATGCTAGAAACTAATGTTATTTTCTGTCCTGCAACCATAGTCATATGGTATGGATGGAAGTATGATTGTTGTAACTAAAATAATCTTTGAAAAACTGAATTGTTACAATTTGCATAATTGGGGTACCGTTGATGAAATTCACCCCATTTTCTTTCTACTATCTTTTATTTATTTATTTTAGTCAAAGATTCTTTCTGCTATCAAAAAGTGTTTTTTACACAAAAATCATGCCTTTTTTTTTCTTGCAAAACAAGAAAAACTTTTGTTTTTATCCATGCCGGCAATTTAGATCTCTCATGCATATTCCACTTGCTTTATTTGCTAAAAGGAAAGAGGGATCTTCAGAATGCATTGTGTTTTGTCCCCATTATGATTCTTAAAGTGGTAGATTTATGTTATCGATGATATAGAATTGGATATGATTAAGCATAGTTATTAAAGGCACACCATAGGCTTGCTTCAAGCTCATAGCTTATCAACCTCTAGTCAAGCAACCTGTACCTTAATCTGAACAAGAAAAGAGTTTATCATTGTTGAGTTTGTGGCTTGGATTTGAGTATCGGAATTATGACCCGGCCTGAGAAGCCTGTGGTACGACCAAAATTGGGTGAAAAATGGATGTCTGTGATGGAGGCGGAGCCCCCACAGTATGGACTTGTATTAATTTTCTGTATTTTTTCAAATTTGAGTAGAAACAATATGTAGGGGAGATATAAGGGGCAGCTAGGTTGAAAAATTCATTAGTGATTGTACGCTTTCTCTTTCATAGTGGAATTTTCTCCGTCTTGCATGTGGATGTAGGTTCCAAATTCGAACAACCTTGTTTCAACAATCATACTTCCATCCATACCATATCAAACCGAAAAGGGGAAAAAAGAAGCTGAACAGGAATTTTTTTTTGGGGGTTACCAGAGCTAGTGGAGTTGTAAAGGGGGCTTATCATACAAGATTAATTAAAGACCAAAATCCTGCCCATCTTCATTCCTAATATTTGGAAAAGGCTAAAGCATCTTCTCATTTGAGGGTAGAATTCCTATAGCCCTTAGAAATGAGTAATACATTGATTCTCAAGGATTGTAGAGAAGAGGAAGAAGAGGAGGTTTTGGAAGTGATCAATTTGAGTGTTATTTTATGGGCACAAAGAAGGTCATTTGGGTTTGATAATGAGTAAATCTTGTAGTTGATATATGGATTATTGCTTTTGGATCATAGAATTATCATTTCAAGTCTCTTTAAGTTTAATATCTTCACATAATCTCAATCTTTGATTTATAAAACATTAATTTTTTGTTCATTTATATTTATGCTGGTTGCTAGTAGTTCTATAACATAAACCTAGTTTCCTCAGATTATGAAGTTTAATATTTTTTTTTGTGCCTTGCCTCACTCAAGTCTGCGTCTATGCCTTGCACATGGGCCCCAAGACACCTTAGTACTTTTATGCACCTTGCTCCTTCAATAGCGATGTTATTAATTATACTATTAATTAATTTTCAACTCTCTCTCTCTCACACATGCTCACTATCCAGTTTTATTGTCCATGTTCTAGTCTATTACCTTAAGCTTTGTCAGTTTTTCAAAGAAGAATTGTTGTATAGGATGATTCTGGGGCCTTCTCAGTGCCAAATTTGTTACTCATGCACTGTAAACATTTTTTCGCTGTCCTGGGTGCATCAGATTTGCATCTGTCTTTGCTATGTGTCTGCATTCCTTATTATTTTTCTTATTGACCAGCTTTGTGAATTTATCTAATACATTTCTTATTATTTTATTGAAATGACTTGCCTCAGAGATAATGAATGCTAATAATATTTTCATTGCAGGCAGTCTCATATATTGGGACCTTATATGCATTCACAAATGAAACTTTGGCCAAGTATTCTTATGCAACCTCACTACAAGCAACTTTGAGATATGGTATTCTGATTAGTCTTGTGCAAGGGCTTGGACTTGGATTTACATATGGGCTTGCAATATGTTCTTGTGCCTTACAGCTATGGGTTGGAAGGTTCCTGGTTACACACAACAAAGCTCATGGTGGTGAAATAATAACAGCTCTGTTTGCTGTGATTCTGAGTGGCCTGTAAGCAACTTGTTCTCCTCTCTTGTTGGTATTTTTGTCTTCTGTATGTCTTCTTATCTGCCATCTTGTGTGTTTGCCAGTGGGTTGAATCAAGCAGCAACAAACTTTTACTCGTTTGACCAAGGACGGATTGCTGCCTATAGACTTTATGAGATGATAAGCCGATCATCTTCCACAGTTAATCAAGATGGGAATACCCTAGTGTCTGTGCAAGGAAATATTGAGTTCCGGAATGTATACTTTAGCTATCTGTCTCGTCCTGAAATTCCAATCTTGAGTGGATTTTACCTCACTGTACCAGCTAAAAAAGCTGTTGCACTTGTCGGTAGAAATGGCTCTGGAAAGAGCAGTATTATCCCTCTTATGGAGCGATTTTATGATCCCACTCTAGGTACTGCCTTGAGTCTCATGCTAAATAATTTAGGGTTTTTATAAATTTTCCTAGCAATTTCATTTTCATGTATCCCAGGTATTTCATTTATAATTTGTTTTTTGTTGCCATGCAGGAGAAGTTCTTTTAGATGGAGAGAATATTAAAAACCTGAAACTAGAATGGCTCAGAAGTCTAATAGGACTAGTCACACAGGAACCTGCCTTGCTCAGTTTGAGTATAAAAGATAATATTGCTTATGGACGAGATGCTACTTTTGATCAGATTGAAGAGGCTGCCAAAGTAGCACATGCACATACATTTATCAGCTCCCTCGAGAGAGGTTATGATACACAGGTGCAACTTACAAGACTAAATATTTGCTTGAACCTGTCTTCTTTGTTGTTCCATCTTTGGTCAATCTCTTGAGAGATTAATTCTTATGCATTTCAGGTGGGTAGAGCTGGTTTAGCATTGACAGAGGAACAAAAGATTAAACTTTCCATTGCTAGAGCAGTGCTTTTGAATCCAACAATTCTTTTGCTAGATGAGGTCACTGGTGGACTTGATTTTGAAGCTGAGAGAGCTGTGCAGGAGGCTCTAGATCTCCTCATGTTGGGACGGTCAACCATCATAATAGCTCGGCGTCTTAGTCTTATTAGAAATGCCGATTACATAGCCGTAATGGAGGAAGGTCAACTTGTTGAAATGGGTACACATGATGAATTGTTGAACTTAGATGGTCTATATGCAGAACTCCTCAAATGTGAGGAAGCAGCAAAACTTCCGAGGAGGTATGACCTGACAACTGTCTCCAATACGACAACAATTTATGTGTGAATGCAGCTTCTTTTTTCAAATATGTATATATATATTGTGAAAATGTATTTAATATGCAAAATTATGACGCATATCTTTGTCCAGGATGCCAGCAAGAAACTATATGGAGACTGCTACTTTTCAAATTGAGAAGGATTCTTCTGCCAGTCAGAGCTTCCAAGAACCATCCTCCCCCAAAATGATGAAATCACCCTCTCTTCAGAGAGTCCCTGGTGTATTACGGCCTCCAGATGGCACCTTTAACTCTCAAGAATCACCCAAAGTTCGAAGCCCACCACCAGAGAAAATGATGGAAAATGGTCTTACCGTGGATGGGTCTGACAAGGAACCATCAATAAGAAGACAGGATAGTTTTGAAATGCGACTACCAGAGTTACCCAAGATTGATGTCCAGTCTGTACATCGACAAACATCAAATGGGTCAGATCCTGAATCACCAATTTCACCCCTTTTGACTTCAGATCCTAAAAATGAGCGTTCCCATTCACAGACTTTTAGTCGGCCCCATAGTCACTCAGATGATGTTCCGACTAAATTCAAGGATGCAAAAGATACAAAGCATCGGGAAGCTCCATCCTTTTGGAGATTGGCAGAACTTAGTTTTGCAGAGTGGCTTTATGCTGTCTTAGGAAGCATTGGTGCTGCTATCTTTGGTTCTTTTAATCCACTTCTTGCTTATGTTATTGCTCTGATAGTGACTGCATATTATAGACCTGGACATCATAACTTGCAGGAGGACGTCAACAAGTGGTGCTTGATAATTGCCTGCATGGGTATAGTGACAGTGGTAGCAAACTTTTTGCAGCACTTCTATTTTGGTATAATGGGTGAAAAAATGACTGAACGAGTCCGGAGAATGATGTTCTCAGGTAAATAATCCCTAATCTTGTTGTGAGGTACTTCACAAATGGAAGTAACAAAATACAAGATCCTGTATATGAGCTTTACCTTATTTATGCCCATCATGTAACAGCAATGCTGCGCAATGAAGTTGGATGGTTTGATGAAGAAGACAATAGTGCTGACACTTTATCAATGCGGTTGGCAAATGATGCTACTTTTGTGCGAGCTGCATTTAGCAATCGACTTTCAATATTTATACAGGACAGTGCTGCTGTTATTGTGGCTGTTGTCATTGGGATGCTTCTGGAATGGCGATTGGCTTTCGTGGCTTTGGCAACCTTGCCGATTCTCATGGTTTCCGCAATTGCACAGGTTTGCATATTTTGTTTTTGCTTTTCAACTTGATATCATTTGATTAATTGGTGATTTATTCTATATATATATATTCTGAATTTTTAGATGAATCAATATTTATATCATTATTCTTTTGATGTATTTAATCGGCTACATGTTAATGAAACAGAACATATAGTTTGACTTGAAGAGTTTCTTTAATGTCCTTACACTAGTTATTTAGTAAATTTTTCCTCTATAGTTTAATTTTTACTGCAATAAGATGAATCAACCCCTCTGCATTTTATGAGGTTGCAAATTCACTTCTTTGATTGTTCTCTTCTAGGACAAATCAAATTGTTTTCTCCTTGTTTCAGAGCTTTTGAATTTACTGTCTTCATTCTGAATTTGGGAAAAAATTTTAAGTTTCTGGTTGTTGCTTATTAATTTATGTATGAAATACTCAAGAAAAAAGGTTGAACATGAATTTTCAATGCAGTATACTGGCCTCTGGTGTGACAATGGGGTTTAGTTTTTCAAGAGAATCAATTTTATGATGAGATTGTAGTTGTCTTAGCATTTCTGAGTGAATGATTTGTGTCATTGTTTTGTCTTGATTGGCATGCTTTTTCACCAAATGATACAATGTAGTTGCTAACACTAGAGAATGTGAACCTTGAGAAAACAAAATGAATGCTACAATTCAGCATGTGGCTTTCTGTCTTCATTTCCTAGTTTCACATTGCATTGTTATTGAGACCTTACTTGGTTGATTTGCACCATTTGTTTGTATTTATTAGCCTTGCTGGCATATGGTGTCTGTGAACATGTTCAGCTATCTGTTAATGAGGTCCATCTATCCCTCACTGACTTAGAAAAAAAGAATATTCATTTACCTATATAATAATAATAAAAGGAATATCTTTCTTGATCCACCAAAACTTAGTATTGTACCACAAGAAATTATGAACCTATTATTTTACTAAAAAGTAGCTACTTTAAAATCCTAGTACCATTAACCATGTAACCAAGTATCCTTGATCTACTAGAAATTTTTCAATCACTTTAATTGTAAGTTAAAGAAGAACTTTATGTATTTAGGTGAAGAGCAAAGAAAATTTTTGGGTTTTTTTAAGGAAAAAAAATTAGAATTGTGAAAAAAATTAGTACTATTTTTATTTATATATTTGTTGATTAATTTCATAGGGCTTAACCTCACAATTAATACGCACAAGCCCTATGAAATTAATCAACAAATATATAAATAAAAATGCCCTGATGTTTTGGTAAGTTTCTATTATTTTATTATGAGTTTTTTTTTTAATTATTATATGTGACTTTTTTTTTTAATTTGACCCAGCTGATTCAAAATCCTAGATACGCCAGTAATGATATTAAAACTACTTCCGCCCTTGATGGATTATTCAGACAACGAGCTTTGATTTCATTGATGTTTTTGGTCTATACAATTTTGATTGCATTTTGTTAGCTAGTTTTCTGTGCTCATATTCTGAATGATTGTGAACTAAAATATTGCAGAAGTTGTGGCTTGCTGGATTTTCAAGGGGCATCCAGGAGATGCACAGGAAGGCATCATTGGTCCTTGAGGATGCTGTTAGGAACATCTACACTGTTGTAGCATTCTGTGCTGGTAACAAAGTGATGGAACTCTATAGACTGCAACTGAAGAAGATATTTAAACAGAGTTTTTTGCATGGCATGGCCATTGGTTTCGCATTTGGCTTTTCACAATTTCTTCTTTTTGCCTGTAATGCCCTTCTTCTCTGGTACACTGCATATGCTGTAAAGAAAAATTATATGGATCTGCCTACAGCTATCAAGGAGTATATGGTTTTCTCGTTTGCAACATTTGCACTGGTGGAGCCTTTTGGATTGGCCCCATACATTCTTAAACGTCGGAAATCTCTCATTTCAGTTTTTGAAATTATAGATCGGGTGCCCAAGATTGATCCTGATGATAATTCAGCCTTGAAGCCACCTAATGTTTATGGGAGCATAGAGTTGAAGAATGTTGATTTCTGCTATCCTACTCGCCCAGAAGTATTGGTGTTGAGCAATTTCAGTCTCAAAGTTAATGGTGGACAAACTGTAGCTGTGGTAGGAGTTTCAGGGTCTGGAAAGAGCACAATAATCTCTTTAATTGAGAGATTTTATGATCCAGTTGCTGGTCAGGTTCTATTTGATGGGCGAGATTTGAAACTTTATAATTTGAGATGGTTAAGGAGCCATTTAGGTCTTGTTCAGCAGGAGCCAATTATCTTCTCAACAACCATAAGGGAAAATATTATATATGCCAGGCACAATGCCAGTGAGTCTGAGATCAAAGAGGCAGCAAGAATAGCAAATGCTCACCACTTCATCAGCAGCCTGCCTCATGGTTACGACACACATGTGGGAATGAGGGGTGTGGAGCTGACACCAGGACAGAAGCAGAGAATTGCAATTGCTCGAGTGGTGCTGAAGAATGCTCCTATTTTGTTATTGGATGAAGCTAGTTCATCCATTGAATCTGAGTCAAGTCGAGTGGTGCAAGAGGCACTTGATACACTGATTATGGGAAACAAAACAACCATCCTGATAGCTCATAGAGCTGCAATGATGAGGCATGTTGACAATATTGTGGTTCTAAATGGAGGTAGAATTGTGGAGGAAGGAACCCATGATTCTTTGATGGCAAAGAATGGCTTGTATGTGAGATTGATGCAACCCCACTTTGGGAAGGGTTTGCGACAGCATCGACTTGTTTAGGTTGGATCTTGACTTTTGGGCGTGGTTCTTTTGTATAGGACTTATTGATCATTTTACATTTCTGGAAATGTTGGTACCAGTTGGCAATTATACATCTATTTTCCAGAGCGGTGAGTGCAAACAAGAATGAAGAGGCTTGTAGTGATTTTTGAATGGCTGGAGGGAAGGTTAAGCCGCTAAGGTGGTGGCAACGAGAGTTATGTTCCAATGTAGGGGTTAGAATTAGGACTGTGGAACATGATTGGCCATGAGGATATGCTCTCAGGTTTAGATGCTTATTCTTTAAGGAGGCTGAGTTATAGGTTGTTGCTTTGTCTCCATGGCATATTTTTATTTGTTCATTAATCAGAAATCGGGTTGGAGAGGGGATAATTCTAGTCCTACTGAGGTGTGCTTCTTGGGTTTTGTTTTCTGTTTTCCTAGATATTTTTTCTGGCGTTCTTATGGAGTAGTGTGAGTAGGACTAAGCTTGGAAGATGAATGTGTTTCATACTGTACATTTTTACATTTGTGAAAACCAAAGAAAGTTCAGAAAGAAGAGGAAGAGGTGGAGGCAAATTGTTGTAATCTATGTAAATAACCGCGGATAATTTATAGGCTTTGAAATTTTCCCCAGCATATTGAGCTCATTTTCCTCGGATTAATGCCTATTTTTTTTCCCAACCCTGAAATCTTTTGCATGATCTGTTGAGGGATGTGCATATTTTTGTCCTTTTTTAAAATTTTTTTTATGCTTAGAAACATCACTATGAAACTGGATCGAGAAAATGAATGAATATGCAAATTATAAATTCTGCTCTTTACTTGAACGAATGTTTTCAGATGAGGAGTGTCAAATAGTTCTTAAACATTTCATGTGTGCGCTTCAAGTATTTAATGTGAAGGAAATTTTTTAAAAATGTCAAAAAAACTCTTGAAATATTATTATATTATCTTCATTTAAAGGTTTTTTTTTTTTAATTTTCCAAAAGCATATAAAAAATATTACAAAAGTATCTAAATTTAAAAAGTTACTTTGAAATATATCAAAAGTGCACATTTTCCGATATATCTTGGATATAATTTAGTTGGTGTAATTAGGAATGACTTGAGTATATTTTGGAAATATTTTAAATATACTTTAGTTATTACTTAAAAATACTTTAGATATATCTGGAAAATACTTTAGAAATTTATAGAAAATTCATCAAGAATTTCTCAAATATACTTTAGGAATATTTTGAAAATTTTATAAATATATCTTGAAAATACATTAGATATATTTTTGACAATTAAAAAATAGAAAGAAGAAGAATAGATCATAGATGGCTTTACAAGTCTTTATGTGTCAATAATTACCATTGTCTTTTTATTCATCTCTCGGTAGTCTTATACTCTTTCCTTTCTTCTTTTTGATTCCTATTCCTACCCTTCCATACCCTACCATTAATTATCCTTTCTTGCCCTCCATTTAAACATTACCTATTGAAGAAATGCCAATCCCACATTGGTAGAGAAGCAAAAATAATTGGGCAATTTACAAGTAAATGAAGAAAGTAACAAAAATAATTTAAGTTATTTTGGAAATGAGTTCTCCAATACATATTCCAATTACCTACTTAGTTCCCACTTCTCCAATTCAAGTTGGATCAGGATCCGCCAAATTCCAACAATACCCTTATCAAGACTTATAATTTGTTCTTGCATTTATGCACTTATCAAGACTTTATTCGGGAGAGAGTTTCAATCTGAATACAGTATAATATATTATATGAGAAATGCTACCAACGTTTCTTCTTGCACTTTCCACCATATACTTCTAACCTAAAAAAGGCATGTCGCTTTACTTATAAAATATGGTTAGTTTTTATAATAAATATTAGTGCTTCATAAAAAAAAGAAACATGTCTTTTATGTTAAAAGTGTATGGCGGAAAATGTATAAGGAAGTTATGTTAACATTCCTCATATTATTTTGTTCTTGCTATATCGTAGCAGATTTTGCCAATAGTGCTATGGGCGAGTTGCAAAAGAACTATAATTTTGGTATCGTGTAAAGGAATGTGAAGGTGAAGGTGAAGAGAAGCCAATAACAGAACTTTCTATCAAGCATGTGCAGATGTCTTCCTCGTTCAAGATTTTATTATATATCAAGCATCTTGAAAGAGTAATGAAGTTGCTAAGCTGTCTGCGCTTTCTCTGCCTAATGAAGTTGAATCACTAGAAATGAGCTTAATCTTACTATACAAAGAAGCAAGAAGAATTCAACACCGAGTTTTTTTTTTATTTCTTCAGAATTTCAGGATTTTGAAACTTCAGAATCAATCGAGGAGCTGCTGAAGCTTGTTCATGCTCTAGAGAATTTGATTGATGAAGCAAAGAGCTGCTGTTTCTTTCTTTTTTCTTTTTTTTAAAATAAAATAAGGAAGAAAAACAACAAGAAGAAAGAAACTAAGCAACAAAATGAGCAAAAGCTGCACCAGCCACATACTGACCACAAAGAGAGGCTAGAAGGCACCTGATCGTGAAGCACCATTCACATGGCAATAAAAATTTAATATTGCACAAAAAAAAGTCAGATTGGAAACTGATTTTCCCAAAAAGGCTTTCATAGAGCTCTAGGAATCATAAAAATGTTACCTTAAGGAACAATAAAAGAAGAAATGGGATTGAGGCAGGATACTCTTTGATATAGACTTAGGCAACTACAACTCCAGAAAATGCACAATGGTGCTTCATATTACCAGAGGGTCGTTCCTGATAAGTGAATATCGATTCTACCAAATCAAACATTGGAAATTTGGAAGGAATCAATCACCTCGTGCAATTTATCTTTCATCTTGCCCCATCTCCGCTCATTTGCCCCTGTTGTCAATGTGTAGAATTTACCTGCCATAAAAATTGCCAGAGCCAAAAGAGCAGCAGGGTCAATATAATAGTATGATTTGCTAAATATCATGGTTTAGTTGCTATTAAAGAACAAATTCAAACATTGCTCACATTAAGGAGCAGATGCACTATTTATTTATTTCCTTCTGTAAATGACATTGGAGATATGTTTATCAAAGGATTTAAGGTTTTGTCTTACTCCCAAGTCCCCATATCATTGATCTTGACTAACAAATAAAAATGAAAAGTAATAATGCATGTCCCTTTTTCAGTTGCTGATTCTAATGGCCAAATAAAATTGTGCAGTAGATCTTCGCAGGCCTTGAAACTCCACATTTGTCAAAGAAAGTTCCATTTTGCAATTCTACAAATTTTTGTAGACTTATCCTCAATCATAGGCTCATCAACTCCCTTTGCATGAAGTTGTGATGATATGGAACTGAACAAGTAAGAATTTTCTCGGAAATTTAAAATCAGCAACTGGATGTTGGGATAGGGCAGACATAACAAGATGTTACATATTCCATTTTGCAGTCACATCGAATACAGAGAATTGAATTCATACCATTGCCAATAGAGATTGTACTCAGAGCATGGCGAGTGTAGTTTGGAGCCTGAGCAATGAACTCAAATGTGTAATAAGCTTTTCCATCAACATCATGCTGCAATGTTTTACAGAAGACAATCAATTAGTCATTATTTTACCATCACAACTCAAGTACAAGAGCTGATATAGCGTACAACTCTGAGAAAACAAAATATTTCACCAAGTAAAAATTTGTAGCTGTTGAATCACAGAAAAAAGAAGAGAAGGTAAGAGATTTTGTTAAATAACTCATTAATTTGTTATTCAATTCATCCTGATGTGTTTGGTCTTGACCTCACAAACTTATGTTGGCTACTTCAAGTAGCCATCGATCAACATACAAAAAGAATAATGACAGGAAATTTGACTTTATGCAATGAGAGATGCATTTTGTTTCTATTGAGAAGCCTTATTGAAGAGGTTGAGAAAAATACAGTTTTTTTACAACTATATGAGTTCAGGATACATTTACTATCATTCCAATTGTTGTAGGCAATTCATCATTTGTGATGCAGGATATATCATCCCTTGCAACCTTATTGGCAAAGCTACCAATATTGCTAGAAGTGAGTAGCTTTTTGAACTAGGTAGAAGTTGCATCCATACAATTTGGTTATAAAAAAAAAAATTATATGTATAGATTTTTGCCACAACTATTTATAATGGAATGGATACTGTTCTTCCACAATGAAACTAAAGCAAAAAATAAATTTCACTGAAAATAAAACTAGAAGGTATAGGTGATCAAACCTCTGATGCCTCAATAAGTTTTGTTTTCTGGGAAGGTGGGACTAAAACTCTTTTAATCAATGATTCAGCAACCTGAGAACATTAGGTAATGAACAATTCTGCCTTCTATCAGCTGGAGATATGTACTCAAATTGTCAACCTCCATAAGAGCACAAAGAGGAAAATAGTGCCTTAATGTATATGGTGTTTGAAAGAATAATATGGAAAACCTGTTGTGGAGGTCCAAGGTCTCGAATATCTTGTTTGCTGGTTGGTATCAAATTTACACTGACGCTTTCTAATGGCTCAATAACATCTTTGAATACCTTGTCTTGACCTTCAATTACAACTTCCTGCCACAACCATGGGACCAATGATGAAATATGGAAATGAGAAGAGTAACAACAAAGAGAAAGTTCAGCACCGCATACCTGCCACCCAAATGGATAGAGGAACGAATATCCATCCTTCTTGTCTGTGACTAAAAGGAATCCCTTTTTAGTTTCTGCAGCAACTGAACCATATCAAGGATGTCCTGTTAGGATATCAGAATCATTACTTAAGGAACCATCACACTGCAAAACTGGCAACAGGTTTCTATCTATATTACTGAAGCTCAATATTGAATATTGAAATTTCATTAGCTAACAAAAAAACAAAGTAAAAAAAAAAGGTGAAGTTTGCTGCAGGAATAACAATGCTTACATGATGAAGAAGTTAGGTTGACCAGAGAAACCCAGGAGGCAACCACACTAACAGCTATTAATTGGCGTCTCCTGGATCTTACTGCAAAGGCAGATCAAAATATAAACAGAAATAACAGAATCAAATTAACCAGTCTGTTGCAGGCACAAACAAGAAATACATAATCATGATAGAAAAACAAATACATTCAATAATCTCAATTAAGGACATTAAAGAGTATATCCCATCATGAGACACATGCATTCCAATCAAGCAAATCCCCAGTGTAAATGGAAAATCTATATCATCTCCAAAAAATATTATTGGAAAATTGATTTTCTTCTACAGGTAAAAAGTACAAATGGTTTACTTGTGTTATTCTTGAAATCAACTAGTCTGTAAACATGAGAATGCAATATTTTGTAGTCTTTTGTCCATTGTAATTGAACTTTATTGCATCAAGATGAGTCAATTTTGGTATTCATCTTCTTATCTAGCAATCTTGTGCAACTGAACTACACTTTATTGAATCAAACAACCTTTTATATGCTAGTTATCCATAATTAGCAATCCAAAGTCAACCAACTAACCTTAAATTTCACAATTAATCGTCAATAAAGAGAAATATTCTCCATAATCTACTTGAATGTATATGATTCCTTCTATTTTATACAAAAAAGTTTCATTCTTTTCAGTAACCCACATCAATGTTGCTTGAGTTAAGTAGACTTAATTATTGCCTAAAAGGAAAAGCTAACGAAATGTATCAAAATAGCACAATTTACATTATCCATTATGGTTTAATTACAGAAGAATTAGACAATAAACCAAAAAATAACTAACCTTGAGAATGAGGAACTGAATTTGGCAATGATTGCTCAGCCCGAACAACAAAAGGAATGCCTCGTCTACAGCAAGGAAATGAAGCATAATGCTTTTGAATTCCTACCTACAGAAAAATAGAAATTTCCATGTTAGTCTAAACTTCATATAGAAAAAAATATATATAATAATGAACTTTTAGACAGAGAGAAAAAGAGGACCTGAGGAAAAGAGCGAGGAGACAATGAATGAGAAATAGAAGGTGAATTATGTAAGGAAGCCATTGTTGAGTGAAGTGGGTTGAAGTTGTAAGGACAAGAAGAGAGAGTATAGTCAACGTCTGGTGGCTGTGGCTGTGGCTGCCATTTTTTTTTTTTTAATTTTGTGGCGTAGAGATTTTCTTTTTGGCTTTGAGTTGTTGAGCTTCGCTTATCCTCTACTAGAACTGAGAACCTGTCTTAGCGTATCAGCGGGTCCATGTGGGATGCGGCCTTCAATTCATGGTTAAAAAATTCTAACTACACTGGTAAAAAAAAAAAAATTAATGATATCGATTTGAAAATTAAAACTAGTTTAAATCTCTAGATAATTTTTTTTAAAAAAAAGAAAAAATAGAAAGAAATATTAGAACATTTAAAAAAATCGAAAACCTATCTTGAATTATTGATTATATAAAAAAAGAGAAATCGATTTAAAAATCAATTAATATAGTTTTAATGTTATAAAATTGATGATAAGTAATCCAATTTGAAAAGGAAAGGGTAAAGTAAATCCAATATATGAAAATATAGCGTGTTAAATTCATATTTTGAATTTTTTTTATTTAATTAACTGATTTTTTTAATTTTTTATAAACTGTTTTTTTTAAATATCTATTTACTTGCTTATAACAAAAGTAAATTTTTAAAATTAAAAAAAATTAAAAATATAAATTTTTTTTTCAGAAAAACGGTTTTTTGAAACTCAAATACCTATAGTTTATCAGGATATCTACTAAAAGATCTTTAACTTTAGTTTTTCTCAATTAAACCCAAATACTAGCATTCGCGGGTTAATTTTATATATAATTACCGAATTTTATTTTTATTAAAGTAAAATTATAAATTTATTTTTGTTACAAAAAAAATTACTGAATTATATTTTTATTTTATTAAAGTCACTTTAAGCTAATTTTTGGTGACATATCAAATTTTCGGTGGCATATTAACTTCCACATCAGACTTCCTGTAACTCGCCAGCTACCAGATCATTTTTCTGGTTACTAAAATCGGAAAATTAACCAGAAACGACTTTATTGAAATAAAAATATAATTGATCGACTATAGTAATTATGATTTTACTGTAATAAAAGTAAAGTTTAATGACTATATATAAAATTAATCCTCGGGTGGCCGAATCAGACTTTAAAATGGTGAAAAAAGAAACTGCAGAATCGAGTAATCAACTATGGCTCGCAGACACTTAGTTGTTTCTGTTACAGGGTCTACGAGTAATGCTCCTTCTAACTCCTAAATTCAAAAGAGTTTCATCATCTCAGGTATCAGTGATTTGGTTGTTTTGCTGCTATATTTTATATTTATTTCAATGGTATAGATAGATACTCTTATACATGTTTAACTGGTTTTTTATATTTACTAGTTTTTTTTATTAACTGCATTGCATATAATTATTTCATATTAAATTCGTCTTAATTAAATTTCACTTTAATATTTTTATAGTATTTTGTTCATAGTATAACTCATATTCATTTTAACTAATAATGTAATTTTATGGGAAAATTACTATTTATCCTCTATAATTTGACATAATATACCAGTATTATCTGAGGTTTTAAAAATATATGATTTACCTTCTGTAATTTGATATAATACATTAGTATCTCCTGAAATTTGAAAAAAATATAATACACTAGTAAAAAAGAATATTTTTTTTTGCTCATGAGGTATTAGTCAAGTAAATCAAACTTGCAGAAAGTACTAGTACAATATGTCAAAATTTCAGAAGGTAAATAATATAATTTTCAAACTTCAAGAAAGTACTAGTGTATTGTGTCAAATTACATGAGATAATAATAATTTTTCCTAACTTTATTCATAATAATATAGTATTTTATTTATTGTGAATCATATCAAATTTTATAGTATTTTATAGTATTTTATTAAAAGTAAATAAGAAATTTATATTTATCTCAAATTTAATATTACTTTATAATATTCTATTTATATCCCTCAAATTACTAATTTATCCATTATTAAAAGATATATATAAAATAAAAGTTATTTTGCTTATCTTTTCTCCTACTCTCCCAATAAATTATAAGAGCACATTTTTTTTTCAAATTTCATATATTTTATAGTATTTTATTAATAGTAAATAAGAGATTTATATTTATCTCAATTTTAATATAACTTTATATCCTCTAAATTACTAATTTATTTATTAATAAAAATTATATATTAAATAAAAATAATAAATATTTTCCGATCATTTTATATATCATTCCATATATTTCCATTTTTATATATTTTATGCTCTAACAATTGTGATTTGTGGGTTTGTATTGATTATTTTCTCGTAGCTACATGTCTTCTCCTCGTAGGCCTAGCGCAAGATTCTGAAATCTTCGACGGCCTATTCCGCTATTCGTGAGAGAGAGGAATGGTGGCAATGAGTGAATTCATAGATTCAGTTTATTATGAATTAAGCCAACGATAACATATTGTCAGAAAAACCATGAACTGTTTTAATATGGCAATACCAAACAAATTTTACCACAAAATAGTTTTTTTAGGAAAAAAAAAACATAATTCTCAAATCATATTTAACGAAAACAACATGATAACCGAGTCCTAGAAAAAGTCAATTACATCTAACAAAACTGTAGAATCACAAGTTTATATGATGCCGATCTTGTTTGCCACATCCAATGCATCATAGTCCGGAGTCAACCTGACGTATGCTTTCTTGGTTCCATCAGGCCTGCACAAGTACAAGAATTGTTTAAGATTAAATTTAAATGAATAAGTGTCAAACATGCTCTGGATATGATGATTACAAACAGGTGCATTAAGACAATAAGTGGCTCTCCTTCATGCCTACTACAACTATTTATTTCGGTTTTCTACTGGCGACTTTAACTATAACCTCACTTCTATTTATTGGTCTGAGCAGGATATAAATGCCGCTTCTCATCCATTTGAAGAAACAAACAACTAATCACGAATTATTTCTCATGGAATAAAGCAATCTCAGCCTGTTATCCTATTAAGCATGGAATCCACCATTGTATCTTCAGTTTATCAAAGTAAAGTTACCTGATCAAGGTATTCACTTTCTTGGTCTGAATGTCATACATCTTCTTGACTGCATCTTTGATCTTCTTCTTGTCAGCCCTTAAGTCAACAATAAACACAAGGGTGTTGTTATCCTCAATCTTCTTCATAGCAGACTCGGTGGTCAGTGGATATTTGAGAATTTGATAATGGTCTAGCTTGTTTCTTGGAGGTGCACTGATGCGTGGGTACTTAGGGTTTCTCTCTTTCTTCAGTGTCTTAGGTCTGTGAAATGTGACCTTAGTCCGGATCTTCTTAGCTTTCTTAAATGTTGGCCCTGATTTCACAGCCTTTGCAGCCTTCACAGCCTGTGCTTTTGGATCAGCCTTTTTGGTTGCTGCAGCAATAGGTGAAGATCACATCTCAGTAGAGAAAGAGGAAGAGACAAATTCCAATACTCACAAACTAAAATCATGATAACTTTAACATATATTAATTCCCAGAAGCAGATTTTTTTTCAAAAAGAAAAAAACAATTGACTAAAAATGTTCTTTTATGTTCCAGCTTGTGTTTTACAGCTTTCTTGGATCAAGAATTTGCATGACAAGGTAAGTTTCTGAAAAAAAATTTAAATAATGAAAACTTGTACAGATGAGCAAAGATTTTTGAATATATAGTTTTTGAAAGTTTAATTATAACCTTCCAAATTCCCCATTTTCAACCACTAAAGTGGTGGCTTGAGAAAATTCACATTACTGAACCATTATTAAACCACCATATACCATGATTTCCTTTCAAATCAAAGAAGGTTCCAAAATAAGTTAGATGATAGGAACTTAACTTACTCTAAAAAAAACTCACTCATTTCACCTTTTCTTCTCCCATATCGAATGTCAAAGTCTATACGATAAGTTTAGTCAACAACTTGCTCCTTGTTAATTAGGGCATTGTCAACAACTTGCTCCTTTTAATTAGGGCAATATGAAAAAAAGGTTATGCAGGCCGACTTTTTACCCCTAAAGTAAATACATTTTTTAATGACCGTCCATTAATTTTCAAATTATCATCTTCCCTCATTAAGGAGCTACAAGTTATCAACAACAACACAACAAGAAAGGGCAAGTAGTAAGGATTAGAAATCCTACCATATCAAATACAATGGTTTTAAACTCAAAAAGTTAAATATAGAATAAACCCACAAGTTAATCTAAAGACCAAAATTTTCACACTTTGCAGAAACCTACTCTAGTGCGCTCACATTTCAATGTTTTGATAAAATTGAATAACAAATTCGTCTGCATAGAAATAAATGGAAATTTCTTCTGTGTATCCTGTATAATGATCATCACATTAGAAGGATGAGGCACCCATATTAGAGTTGCCTGATTTCATTCTAAAACAGCTAGAACTAATGGAAACACACCACTACAGCTAGCGACATATAGCCGAAATTAACCATAAAATATTCAATCAACACAAAACATATAAATGAAGTACCATAATGCCATAATATCAGTTTCTCAAGAAATGTAAAAAAAAAAAAAAAAAAGAAGATAGAACCCAAACAACAATAAAACCCCATATCAGGAACATAAATGCTTTTAGGCAGGAACAAAAACTATATTACCTTTAGGTGCCATTGATGAAAATCTTCCTAAAAGAATAACTAAACCTGTAAAAACCCAAAACCAAAAGGCAGCGAAAACAAGGTTAGCAAATGAAAACGAAAAGCTCCCCAAATCAACATCAATTGCGACCAAAATCTGCATAAAAAATAAAAATAAATAAAAAAGAAACCGAAGGCAATAAACAGGGCATTTTTATTGTGAAATCAGTTCTAATGAATTAAACTGCAAGAATAGGCAAAATCTATGGTAACTCGAGTTCATTCTATGCTAGCAGAACTAAAAAAATAAAAATAAAACTTAAATTTATGATGAAATCATAGTAAAGTAACAGAAACTAATTTCTTTAGGAGGGCAAAAGTAAGAGAAAGATGAGATCTTGGACAGACCTAAGCGGATGCGGCTGGGTAATGGAATTTTCAGACGCTGAGAAGATGAAATAGGACTCATGAAAATGGCAATTTAACCTAGCTGGGCTGTGGCTGGGCCTTGTATCTCGATTTACCGGCCTCGTCATTTTTGAAATCAGGGCCTGTCGTTAACCAAAATTTTAAAGAGGAAATTTCTTGAAAACCGAAATTTACTTGTTTTTTTCATTTGTATCCCTAATTTTTTCTTTTTTCATTTGAAAACCAAATTTTTTCATTTGTACTGATTGCTCTCGATTTCCCTATCTCTGCCTCAATTTCCCTATCTTTGCACACAAGCACCTCAATGCAGTCTACCACCACCAGCGCACAAACACCCTCAACAAAGTTGGTAGTTGTAGCCTTGACTACTGGTAAGTCAACAGAACCCTGTCTCCCAATTAATTGATTCCGATCAGCGATTCTCAATAACTTGCTAGAGAATTGAACTGCCAAGAGATTGTCTAAGTTTTGATAACAGTGAGAAAGCCAAGCACATTGCGTTAGTAGGGGAGCTGTGATCAAGGTATGAGTGAAACTTTATTTGATGAAATTTTAGTTGGCAATAAGTAGAGGGAAGAGAATCGAGAACAAATAAATTTTGGTGTAGAAGCCATTGTAAGAGAGACTGAGAAAGAGTTGGAATTCAAATTCAACTGAATTTATAGGATCACCGTTGTAAGAAAATGAAAATTTATAGAAATCTAATAAGAAGAATAAAGATAGAAGGACAAACTAATTAGACGTTAAAATCTAGAGATTAAGAACTTAGTAGTAGAGAAATTAGAGTTAAATGATTGAGTTTTAATCAACACTACTCTCTCATTTTCTTCTTCTTTTTCTCCCAAAGAATGTAGGAGAATTTTCAATATATTTTTGTAGAATTTCTAAAAATATACAAAACGTATTTCTAAATATATCGAAGATATTCTAGGGAATTCCTCATAGGGAATTCTTAAAGAAATTCTCAAGGTATATTCAAGATATTTCCAAGAAATTTCTCAAAAGAAATTTTTTAAGTTATTCCCAAGATATTTCGAAAGTATTCCAATAGTATAACTAAAGTATTCCGAAAGATATATTCAATATCAACAATGAATTAAATGTTGTTAATTTGATATTTTTTTTATGCATTGAATTTTGATTTAATTTTATTCTTCTTTTTTAGTGATTCAATTCTCCTCCTCATCTTCCTTCTTCTTCTTATTTTGTTGAAAATTGAATCAAGATATACTCAAAATATAATAAAAGTATTTGAAATGATTTTCAGATTTTGACTATATTTTGTAGTGACTTTCAAATTTAAGTATCGATATAATGTTAAAAAGTTTTTTTTCGATAAAATTAAAAAAAACTTTCCGAGAAAATAAAATATAAATATGCATTCGTTTTTTTTTTGTTGGTAATTTTATAAAATTCCCAATTTTAAATAATTAAAAAGGGCAAATAATATCTTTTACTCTCTGAATTATTACGTTTTTTTACGTGTATAAATGGCGGTGTTCTAAGGGGTGGCTACCTGGTAAAACTCAGACTGTACTATTGACCGTGTCCAGACCGAATTTGTAATTGTAGGGGATGGATCCAATCCGGTCTGACATTTTCTTGTACTGTGAATCGGTCTGAACCGGTTAAATTAAAAAAAAAAAAAATCAAAATTCTAATTTTTTTCCCTCCCAAAAGCTCCCCCCTTCACCCCTCTCTGCATGCCACCTCACCCTGCACACCTACACTTTACTCTCTATACACACTACTCCTCTTTTGATTTTTTTTTTAATTTATTAAAATAATTAAATTTAATTTATTATATATATATATATATTAATTTCTTGAACCGGCTGAATTGGTGGCTCCAAACTGAAACATTCTAGTTCCAATAAACTAAAACCGTGGAACCAACCAGTTCTGAGTCGTGGCTATACCTAATTTTAAGTACATGAGTCAAAAACGATTTAGTATCTCAATCATAATTGTAATAGAAAATATTTTTTTTCTTTAATTTTGCGATTCAAAACTCTTCTTATTATCTTTAATAAAATCAGCTAACAAAGTATTGACAAATTTTTCACATGTGCAATATCTTTAAGAAAAATGTTGTGACTAATAGCAAGTCCCATCATAAAATCTCTACCTGATAATTAAATCTGTAGAAAAATGTTGCAATATCTTGAAGTCTCGGTTAATAAACTCTCCGGCATTCATCCAAATCACAGTAAAAAAAAAAAAAAATTGTTTTCTGATACCTTTCATTTTTCTAGTTATGCGGATTTTGAATTAGAGATGGATCAGAATGAAGATTCTTTCTTTTCGAATTACCTTATACCACGTTTGGTACACTAAAAGAATAAAAAATATAATTCTATTTTTAAATTAATGTTTTAAAATTTCAATTTTAACTTTGATATGTTCATATGATATAAATTCTAATCCTAATTATATATGTGAAAATTAGTTTAATATAATACACTAGTACTCCTAAGATTTTAAAATTATATTACTCTCTAAGATTTGAAAATTATATTATTTATTCCATATAGTTTGACATTATACACTAGTTGCTCAGGGTACTAGTACAATAAATTAAACTTGCAAGAGAATACCAATACAATATGTCAAAACTTTAGAGAATAAATAGTATAATTTTCAAACCACAGAGAGTACTTATATATTTTATCAAATCATAAGAAGCAAATTGTATGTTTTTCAAATCTCAGAAGAATACTAGTATATTATCTCAAACTATAAGGGGGTAAATAGTAATTTTTAATTTAAAATTTAATCTAATTTTATATTCCTTAAAGTGAACCGAAACCACCCTTCACACCAAACTGGTTGATAAATCAACAGTAACCATAAATGTTGGCAGCCCCAGGGAAAATGTAAACTGATTAAAGAAAACATGAATCTTAATAGCAAAACATTGAAAAGGGAAAATAAACTTGCATAAGCATAATTTTAATGTATATATTTTTGCCTGAAAAGGCCTTGAGGAATTTGTATGTAGCAATAATGAATATACAATATTAACTCTGGAACGACAAAATGATTCAGTTATCAAGGTGCTATAGCACTGTACAACCAGAAGAGTAGCCGCAATAACAAGGTTAGACAGTAGCCATCTGCAAACAATCACATGAAAAAAAACTTTCAATGAGAATACAAGAGGACATGAAATGGGATCATGATAAAATATGCACACATCTTTAACAATAATATTTGCTTCAAACTTTCAATTTGCATAGTAAAGCAGCTTATCTTAGCTTAAAGCAATTTATCTAAAGAATGGCCTCAGCAAATATAAAGATATTCCCACAATGTCTCTGACTCTAATCTTGAAGCTGCAAGGAAATTTATGAACTACTGCAGCATTCACATGGAACCACTATATCTCTGACGAAAATAGATCTTTCATATGGAACTGGACATGGTAGAAGGCCATTGATCAAGGCATAGATCATAAGTAAACAACTCAAATCTCCTTAAAGCTTATGTACTTTATATGCAACAATTATTCATGAATACTGGGCTTGCTTTATTGAGCATAAAATCAGTAAAAGAAGCAACTCACTCGTTTTGCCACGGAAGTCCATTTTAATGCCTGAAACTTGGATGTAAATTGGCCCAGCAGAAGTAAGAGAAAGAAGATTTAAGCTACTGATAGCAGAACCCTCCTTGACCATAACAAAACCTACAATGCACTCAGCAATGCAAGAAAATCTGCTGGTTCTTCACCTTCCTTGATAATCTGTTAACAATCAGCATTCAAGACGTAAAATTTATCAGAAAAATACTGCTTCTTTATGTAAAAGTAAGTTGCCCTACTTACTAAAAGACTCGTTTACTTATATTAAAATATTATTAGTCTGCTGTAACATACTTACAGTACAGCCGTCAACTTTTATCTATTATAAAAAAAACCTAACCTATCGCCTTTTAAAGGACACATTTTTTAATTGTATATGACACGGTAGACCCTTTTCGCGCTTCGCCTGAGCGCTTAAGCGCACCAGGTGAGCAATTTGGACTACACTTGGAATAGTACCAAATGGGGGAAACAAAAAGGCTTTCTGGGACCAGTGATGCACAGAATAAATACGCCAGCAATTTATGACCATTAACAAGGAAATAAATGAATATTAAAGGGTAACATCAAGGAAATACACAAGAAACTGCAACAAAAACATGAGCAAAAAAAAAAATTTCAAAGTTCCACAAGAAAACAGATTTCTTAGAGCGTTTCTTATGCTCTTAAAAGTTTCAAGGCATTCTTGTCAAATTTCATGTCTACTGTCTAAGTTTCCTCGAAAGATAAGATTGCTCAGCTTGTTAACATAATTTTTGAAGATCTATTTGCTTTAAGAGTAATCATCTTAAAAATTGGCATGTGTTCTTTTCTAACAGAATTAAAGACCATGAGAAGATTTCAACAAAGCAAGCAAGCATTTAATTTCTCAATGACAGCACCAATAATTCCTAGTACATTCCCTGCATTATATGCATCCAGGTTTGGAGCCCATTGGACTTTATTTCACTCAACTTACATTAAAGATTCAAGATCGATTCCTTCTTTTCCACAAATAGAATCATATTCTCATGACACATTCACATTGGAGAATTTAGTAATAGGAGCCCAACAAGCTTTCTAATCTACTCTACATGAAGTATTCTCCATCCATGGAAGTAATTCATGCAAATGGGGAAACATCAGGGAAGTCCAAGATAACTTATCAAGTATAGCACATATCAGCAACTTCTCATTGTATTATCCTTGAAAACATGTCCTCATTGTCATAAGATGGGGTTAAGCATTTTACTATCACAGCACAAAACGATTGTGCATCTACAAGTGAAGTCAACATCCTTCCTAATCTCAATTGCATCTAAAACATTCTGCTAGAACAACAAGAATTCGGATGTCATTTCCCCCAAGAACAAGGATTATGCAACTTCATAGCTTCACATATTTAACCAAGATTTTTTTTGAAAAAACTTCCCTAATTTGATTGCCAAGTTTCATGTTTGGGTGACTGAAGTTTGAACAATCATTGAAAAAAAAAAAAAGAAAAGAAAAAGCAAAGGACGTGTGAATATCAATTCACTATTCTTAATAATTGTGCAACACACAAACACCTAAAAAGAAATTCGTATAGATCTAGAAATAAAGACTGCAAATCACAAAGAACAAGAACTGTCACTATACAAAAAATGCAGAAGTTTTAAAAAGGAAGTACATACCTTAACAGGGATATCCTTTGGAAGACCTATTTGAGTTAGAACATGACAACCAGCATGATTCCAGTCAACATATTTTCCATTCATTAAACCATTGCCGTAATCCAAGATCTCATCAAAACATCTTCCTACCCAAATATATAGATTTCTACTCTCATCCCTGCCTAAACTTGTAGTTGGAGGTAAAATTACAAAAGCAGCTTTAGAATCCAAGTCACTAGTACCAAAAGCTGCAACTTTTTCCAAACTGGGCCAGTGGCATACCAATGGTTGCTTTATGTGAAGACAAGGAGAAAAACCTTCATCCTTTCCATTTGAGGTGAGACACTCCAAGCCTTCTCCTAAAAGACAATTTCTTCCAGGTTCATCACAATTATTTACAAAGGCTTCTTTATAACATGAATCAGTATTAACTACTCTATCTGGAGAGAGATTCAACTCGAATTGTTGAGTTGAATTGTTATCTCCTTTCAAATCAATCTTTGACTCTAAAACAATTTCTGTACTGTCAGAATTACACCAAGAAAAAGCATCCTTGTTTATTTTAGCAACACCTTCCTGGAAGGCAAGTGAACTTGGAGCAGTGTTAGTCACCCTCGAGTTATCAGTCATGACTGGCAGCTTCAAGGACTTTGATAAGCTACCTCTGCGTTCTGCAAGTGAAGGAGAAGATTTTTTAGATGTTGAGGAAGTTACTTTTGATGTGCTATTGACAACACGGAATCCAGGACTATGAGATGGTGGTTGAGAAGGAGCCTTGGGTGAAAGAAGAGACAAATTAGAGAAGTTAGACAGTGTTGAAGATACAGGAACAGAACTCGAAGCTGCTGTTGATGGAGAATCGAGGGAGGATTCTGAGAAGCATTTTGAGCTAGTACTAGAATCAGAAGATATCGAATCTGGAGAGAGATAAGGAGGGGAAGAAGAAGATGATAGTGATGAGGAGTGTACAATCATCATTGAATCTGAATAGACCCGGGAGAGGAATATTTTTGGTGCTGAGACAAACTCCTTCATGTCACCAGAAGCAAACTTCCTCCTCAGCACACTCCAACTGCTCTCTCTAGCAGGAAGGTGGGTTTCATGTTCTTTCTCTGATGATGCAAATGGAGGCACGAAACCTCCTTTAATAGCTTTCTGGAAAATCTCAAAATCAACATTGTAAGCGTCCACTTTTCTCTCCCCAGCACAAATCTTAACTGCTGCTCCTCCATTGCCCACTCCATTTCCAGATTTATCCATCAAAGGTAGATAATTCGAAAAGGCATCCCAGAAATAAGCTGGTTCTTCCCCTTCATGAATTACAACTATCGGCACTTGAGCTCTCTCATACCGAACAATTTGACATACAGCTCCTCTAGCATCCCTTTCCATAATGGCCTCACAACTTTTACCAATCCAGATACATATTGCAGAAGGTATATGAATGATAAAGGCACCTCTAGAATCCAAAGCAGATGGTGATGGATCATTCAACATTCTTGGGACAAGATGCAAGGGATCATAGGGTGAGTGTGGGGCTACCCGATACATCCTTAACAATGAACTAGGACTAAGAGGAAATGCATGGACCCTCTTTTGGCACTGTAATAACTGGCAAGCAAAACCCATATTAGGGTCAGCAATCCCTCTAGCTGCCTTAACATATTGAAAGGCATCATCAAAACTCTGACCCTCTCTCCACATAAGATATGCTATCACTAATGAAGTGGACCGAGAAACCCCTTGGTAACAATGAACAAAAACCCTCCCACCCTGTTCCCTGACATCCTCAAAATAATCAAAAACATCATATAGAATACTTGTAATATCCTCTGAAGGACTATCCTGCAACCACAAGGTCCGATAAACAAAATCAGCCTTAAAATATTCTGGACAAACAAAACCCACACAATTCAGCACATGCGTAATTTCATTCTGTTTCAAGATCTCCCTATCCCTAGCAACTGCATCTCCACCCAGATACACATGTTCTGCTACTTTAGAACATTCTTTATCAAAGAAAGCAATCCTGTCTCTCTTCACTAATCCAGTATTCTTTTCTGGGTGGTTTTTTTGGATCGAAGATAAATCAAGTTTCAATCTCTCACCACTTTTGTTCCCACTTGGAGTGGTAGGCTGAGGCCACTCACCTACATCATCAGAACCTGCTTTTGGCCACTCATCTAAACTTCTACGAGCAATTGCCAGAGGCTGCAAAGGCGGCAAGCATGACCTCGCTTTAAAATTTTGTTGTGAACGTGGGGTTAATGGAGCAGGGTATCTACGCTTTTGCCCATTATTACCATTACCAATATCATTAACATGTGGATCTATAACACAGTCTTTCTCTTCAGTTTCAGGATTTTGAAGGGCAGTCCTAGAAGAAGACCAGGAAGCAGAGCGCCAGAACATTTTGCGGGACCCAGCAGCTGTTGGAAGCTGGCATGGAGCCAGAGGATTCCCATCCTCCTTGCCCACCATGCCCACTCCACTTCAGAAAGTAAAAAAAAAACCTCAGATTCGATCCAAACCTAGAAATCTTTCAAGCCTTACTGTTGTTTGTTCAGTTACTTACACTTGAATTTGTGAGCAAAGGAGGACGGCTTTAGCTAGTAACTGAGAAACGAAGGCTCATACCATATCAAACTGCGTCCCATCGAACAGAGCATCACTGCAAGCAATAGTTAGCACTTAGCAGCATATCAAGCAATTGCGCATCAATTTAATAGGAGACAAAACTAAACAGCACGATTAAATCAACAATTCATACCATGAGATTTTTCAAACCCACAAATTGATGAGTCCATTAATAAAAAGAACCCAGTTAAAATTTCCAAGTGAGTATTCAAAAAGAAGTGTCTTAACCTCTTAGGGTTTCAGTTTCGCTTTTGTTTTTTTCAGCTGTGATGCAAAATTTAAAGAAACGCAGGGAGGTTAGATTTGACACTTACAGAATAAGATAAGAAGATGAATCCACGAACAGGAGAAGTAGATTTAGAGGAAGGAGGAGAAGATATAAGGGAAGCGAGGAAGAAGAGGGAGAGCAAAGAGAGGAGAGAGAGGGAGAGGGAGAGGGAAAAGGGAAGGAGCAGTATCAGTCTTTTTCAACTGTAACTTTCTTTCTTTAATTGACTCACAGAGAGAGAAAGAGAGTGGGCGATAAACCATTAATTTTATGGTTATTGAATTTTTACAGTTCCAACTAAAGAAAATATTTAATATTTCAAATTCAAGTATAGGAAGCATACTGATTTTTATTTTTAGGTTCACTATTTACAAAATTAAATTAAATTAAATTAATCACCAAACTCATAAATCATTACTGATATTTTAATAATATATTTTAAAATTTAAATTATATCAAGTTTAGTGATTAATTTTGTAAATAAATATGGAGTTAGAAATTTTATTAATCAGTGAACACTATAAATTAGTTAAAGTTATTGAGTTAATTTTAAAAAAAAATAATAAATTAGTTAAGGTTATTCAAATAAATTTCACTAATTTTATAAAATTTATTTATACTAAAGATATGCTAAACAACTAAAAAAAGTTTAATAACAAATATTTTAGAAAAAAATAAATTAATAATCAAATAATACTTATGTTATTTTTGAAAAATTAATAATTCTTATATTAAAAATTTAAATAAAAATAATGTGAGTTCTTCGTGTATAAGCAAGATCATGCACATGATAACCACTTTTTTTTTTTAGTAAATTATTTACCATTTTTTATATTCATGAAGAATCAAATACGGACGATGAAGTCCAATTAAAAATGGGTTGTGTAAAAATTGGTTCTTGGTCTCTCTATCTAAATAAATCATCAGTCACATTGATAAAAAAAATTGGATTAATGGTATAATTTTTAAATATAAAAAAATATTAATATAATATATTAAATTTTAGAAAATAAA
This sequence comes from Balakata baccata, assembly GCA_949630135.1. Classification (NCBI taxonomy): domain Eukaryota; kingdom Viridiplantae; phylum Streptophyta; class Magnoliopsida; order Malpighiales; family Euphorbiaceae; genus Balakata; species Balakata baccata. Next base: position 32,143 of record CATIWF010124676.1, read on the forward strand.
TAATAATTTTTTCT
>CATIWF010124842.1:0-85609 GCA_949630135.1 Balakata baccata
GTTTTTCAAGTTTATTAATTTCTCACGCAAATTTATTATAAAATTATATTTTTAATATAACAATAAGTTATTAACTCGATTCATTAATAAATTAAGATTTGTATCTTACTAAGAATATTTCGAACAATAAATAAACTTGCAGTGATTTGTATATATATATATATATATAGGATGACGTGCATAATTGTTATATTTCTGTTTAAAAGTAATTTTCATTTATTTGAAATTCAAAAATTAAACTTTTAATTTCAAATGCATGACATAAAAAAAAAAAAAAAAAGAGGATAATGAGATGATTAGAAATGGTTTCAGCTTTCAACTTGAAATGAAATAAATGTGGAGAAAATTATTATAATAAGGTTTGATATAATAAATTAGTATTATATTAAATTTAAAAATTATATTATTTGTCATTTCTATTTTATTATATTATACTAATACGTCTGTTATATTTTTTATTAAAAATATATTAGATTGCAGTAAAATAACAAAAAAAATTATTATTTACTCTTAAAATTGACCTATTATATATACCAGTATTCTCCTAAAATTTGATCTATTATATTATTATTCCCTCAAATTTGACCTACTATATTAGTATCCTTCTGAACAAAAGAATATTTTTTTAATTAACGATAAATATCTTAAAATTTAATAAAATAGCTAAATAAAATAAAAAATATAAATAGTATAATTTTTAAATTTTGAAAAATAGTTGTATATTACATCAAATTTGATAGCTAAATAGCATTTTTTTCATAAATGTAAATAGAAATTTTTAGTCAACAAAGAATGTGACAGAGTGGATCAATTACTTAAAATTGAGAAATTGTTGGATGAAGACAAAGACTATCGGACAATTGTATCAAAGCAAGATTTAAAAAAAAAAAAAAATTATATATGATGAAGAAATAGTGAAGTCATATCTCTCTGCTTTATTCAGACAATTTTACAAAAGAAGCAATTTTATAAGAGTCATTTGTTATGCCAGTATATTAATGAATTAATATCCATTTCATCTAAACCGTTCACAATCTCAATTATTAGATAAATTTTTTTGTAATCTGGACCGTTTATTATATTTGATATATTGATATAATAGATGTATTATAGAATGAATTATTTTACAACGTATATAATTTTTTTCAAAAGAAATATTAAGAAAAAGGCCACAAGATGGGTCAAGACTCAGGCCTGCTGTCAGAATGACTGACCCAAAAGTATCTTCTTAGCATCGGATTCCAAAATTTGTCTTTGTATTAGTGTCACCCGAAAACGACAAGTCGTTGGGGGAATGGTAATGGCCGCATTTCATGCGGGACGCCCACGGCACCTGCACAGACCCGCTCACTCTTCCCTCTCCTCCTCCTAATAATAATAGAATAACAATTTGCACATCAAAATACAAATTAAAATTAAATTTTCTACACCATTTTCTTCTTATTTTTTGAAATAGAAAATAAGCAAAAAAAGTTCCAGGAAAAACTAGCACTAAATACACTTGACCAAGAGATTAATCAATCTTGTCAGGCAAATAGTGAAAATTATTATTGTTATTATTATTATTATGTAAAAGCAGAGAATGGTGGCGGCGAGGCTGCTCTGCTGGTGAAGGAAATATCAATTGATTAGAAGTTGAAGGTTGGAAGTACGTATGGAACTTTCATTTTCTGGGTCTTAGGGTTTTTGTCTTCTGCATGACAAAATAGGCTTAAATAATTTTGAGGTGTGAGTGTGTTTTTATATGGGACAAATTGACAAAATGCACAGAAAAAACCTCTCTGTTTTATTTTTTAATTGTTGTTATTATTATTTAGAACATGATAATAACCAACCACACACGACCGCCAACCAAATTTATTTGGTCCCATCATCTCAGATATGGTTTCTGAATTCTTTATTTTCTATTAAAATAAAAATGGGTCAAAAGTGTCATCATTTTTCCTTTGAAATTTTGAAGAAAATGTCGTCATTCTTTCTGTGGGGCATTTGAAATTATCAAGCAATAATGCTCTCCAAAAGCCCAATCCGTATACATTTTCCCCTTATTTATTATTGGGAAAAGGACACAAATGTTCCTTTGAGTAACTAACATTACATTTCGACGACACATTTCAAACACCATTTTTTCCGGCAAATTTCAATTCCAAAGATGTGCTTTTCAATTAACAGAGCATGTTTTTTTGGCCAAAAACTGGTTATGAGATCTGTTTAACAATATATATATATATATGTAAACGGTTATTAATATCTTCAATATATTTTATGTAAAATGGGATTTTCTTCCCTCAAATAAAAAGTTAATACCACATATTCTATTTTCATTCATCAATTTATCTTTTCAAATTTGATCAATATATCCTTTCTACTTCAGAATATTATTAGTTTATTTTTGAAAAAGAATACAAAAATATTTTACGGAAAAAGATGAAGTTTTTACTGATGGAATATTATCATTTACTCAATTATATATATATATATTTTAAATAATCTTCGTATTTGTGCAAAATGCCATGAGTTCCAGGCAACAAAGTTGATTTGGATCAAATATTTCAATTTTATTTAAACTTTCAATTTATATGCTACATTTTATTCAAATTCACTAAGAACTTATGTTGGTAACTCTTGTTCAATTTACTTCTATTACAAAAATGATTTATTTTTTCATATAGTTATATCTTGAATCAACATATGAAAATTATATACAGCAATATATATATATACCATAAAAAGTTAAAATATACCATAAAATATACTTTTTCATTAAAACCAAACTAATTAAACTTTAACATCCTGAAAGATAATAAAAATATTACCTTGAATCACTCTTTTAGGCCGAAATCCCACATCAATAATCAAAATTCTGGAAGATTGAATCTATCAAAACACAAAACTTTGCTTATGCAGTTCATAAAAATGCAAACCACCGCGGAAAAAAATTGTCCCATATAAAGAATATAAAATACAACTCTCTCTGTATCATGGTGGCCGAATGAAGCAAATTGTGCTTAAGGAATTAGGTTTTTCTCAAAGATACAATTTTTATATCTCCCAGAAATATGAGTATGCTTAGAGTTTAAAGTGACTCTTGAGTTTACTTGTCCTTTTAACAGCGTGTAAAAATAGAAAAGGATAATTATAGGCGTTAAAAAAATAAAATTCAAAGGTTAAAAGCTTCGGGGGGTCATTTCTTCTTTATTATTCAGCATCTTTTAGTATTCTGCAATTTAAAGATGACAGATTAATTTAGATTTAAGCCAAAGAAATCTATTAAGAGGTAAAATGTTTCTTCTAAATTTAAGAATTTATTCAGAATTTGAATTTAAAATATTTTATTAAGAAATAAAGAATCCATATTATTTCATCGTATTAAACTTTCTTTAAATAATGTAAAAATTTCACTAAATATCTATATTTAATATTTTATTTACAAAAAAATATTTTTTTTTCAAATATCTTTTCAATTTTACCATAACTTTTAAAAAATACATGCATATCTTTTTCTTCGATCAACAAATCTCTTTCTTGATAAATTCTTATATATATTGAGTATATTAGACTGGTCCAATCACACAATAATATACATTTAACTGTTTTATTTTCATTAATGAAAATAAAACAGTTAAATGTCATTGTATGATTTGATTGATTTACGGATAACATTGTATTTCGGTCTACCTAAGAATTTATCATCTTTCTTCCTTTTTTCATCTTTCATCTTCTGAAATTCTTTCAACTACTCCAATCGATTGACAAAAGCACTCTTCAGCTACTCCAACAGCATCACTGCCGAAGAGAAGCGCCGGGTCGATGTCTTGGCAGTTTCTCAATTCTAATTAATTTCATACCAAAACTAATTTACCACTGGCAATCTCATCACTTGAAACGCCACATTGAAGATACATGGATGCAGGTGGCGTTGTATTTTAAAATATTTACTTTTGGACTTGATTCGTTTCTTGCAAATGTACAATTCTTAGTTATAATGATATCTGATTTCTATCGGTTTCCTGAGCAAAAGTTGAGTGCTAACAGACCTTCTACACCCACTAGAGGCAGTTCTCAAGTAACAAATAATGATCGGGGATCTCTGGCTTGGATATAGTATATGATGCTTGTGATAATTCCATCATATACTCATTCTGTCTAATGTGCGTCTGTATAGAGCATGATGCCATGTCCAGGAGTTCCGAACTTGTGATAATTGTTCCTGATAGAAACTCGACGGCTTGCTGCTTCTCCTATTTCAAAGAAGAGCAATTAGTAGGTCAGATTAACAAAGATGCAAGTTGAGAGAACAAGGTTGCTGCTTCAACTTTTACTAATTTTTCCGTAAATTTTTTATAAATTTTGGATAGATTTTTTTATAAATTACTCAATTTTCACTGATTTTTTTTTTTTTTTTTTATAAATTTTGGATAAATCTTGGTACATCTCTGGTAGTAGACATTGAGTATACTTCTAGTATATTTGGGGTTGACTTTTAAGTATATATTTTTTTAAATACTTTTAGAAGTTTTTGGTATTTTTGATAAAATTTTTAAATATAAATATTTTTATAATATTTTAGAAGCTTTTGATATTTTTAAATTTTTTTTTAAATTTTTGGGCTCCACAATAGCACCAGGATATGCATTATTATGTTTAAGCATTGGATTTGGGAAATTTTCAAAAATACTCGCAAATGGCAACTCAATTTTCTTCCCCGTGTTCAACGAATTGGTACTCTGCGTCGGTAGTGATTGATTAACGCTGCCATTTGTGGGCTTTTTGGGTCCTGCACTCCCTGGTGGTGACGCTTTACGTCTTGTAGGAGGTTTATCAGAGGGGATGGAAAGTGGAGCACAGGAGACAGAGAGGATAGATAGACGATATTAAAAGAAGAAGAGGAAGAGAAAGAAGAAAATAAAAAATAAAAAATTAGTAAAATTGAAATGAATTTCATAAAAATGAAAAGGAAAAAAAATTAAAAATTAATTAATAGTGTAAATTCTATAGACCTCTAACTTGTATTTATGAAATGATAAAATATAGTAAAACATTTAATATGAATTGGTTCACGCAAAATTGGATGTATTGGTTCACTAAAGAATGCACGAATGCACCTGAAATATCAAAAAGAGTTTATTCATGTTCAAGCAACTTTCAATAATACTATTGTGACCGTTATAATGTACAGGGGTGAGTAATTTCTTGGTCCTCTGCCGCACTTGTGGATACTATATTTACATATGGATCTCTCCATTGTTAAATTCTACTGAAGATTAGGAATAAGCATAATTGGATCCATTATATATATATATATATATATATGTTTATTTGTTATTTTAGACCATATTCTATTTACCTCAGCGGTATCTATTGAATGTAGAAATGAGTTTGATTATTCATTTTTTTATATTAAAAACAAGTGGAAAGTACACCACATTTAGTTTGTAAAAGTATTTATTCCCTATTTCGCTTCTAGACTTTTTTACCATCTCTTCAAAATTTATAATATTTTTGCACCCCTTATGAATAAATGAAAGTTTTACTGTATTTATAACACAATTAGTTTTATTTCTCTTTTTTTTTTTAATTTTTCAGTTTTTCATTACGCTTTATCTAAAAAATCTTTCGACCCATATATATATATATATTTATTAAATGTATATAAAACATATATACAAATTATATGGTATTTATATTTTATATAAATATAATGTATTTTATGTATTCAACTTTATCAAAAAATATATTTAACATATATATATATATTACTAAAATTATTAAATGTATATAAAAAATATATGCATATTATATAGCAGTTTTTTTTAATGAGAAGATTGTAAGTGATTGATGCAATTAAAGATTTTAATATTAATAGAAAAGTTGAAAATATTGTTGATGATAATATTTTTAAAAGCATATTTTTAAGAAATATAATATGTTAAGAAAATATTTTTGGTATTTTTTTTTAATTGTGATGTAAAAATATTATAGTATGTAGAGAAATTATGAGTTGTTATATCATCGACTCCGTACATGTAACATTATGGACTAATGCCCATCATACGTGTGAGTGACAATTTTATAAATAAATTAAATTTACATAATTATTAAAATACGGTAATATTTTTGTAAATATTCATCATCTTTCATCAGGTAAAATGTTAATTAGTCTATTACGAAATGTTCATTTGTTATAAACTAAAAGTTCATTACGAATTTATTATTTAATTCAGAAAGCATAATTTGTCATAAAACTAGAAGTTCATTATAAATAAAGTAAATATTTATTAATTTAATAATAAAGATTTATTTGTCATAAAATTGAAAGTTCGTTACGAATAAATTAACAGTTTATTGAGATATGTTCATTACGAATAAATTAAATGTTCATTTAAAATAAACTAAAAATTCATTAGTTTATTGAAAAATGTTTATAGTTATAAAACTGAAGATTCATTACGAATAAAATATAAATTTATTAGTTTATTAACAAATATCCATTTTTTGTCCATCAAATTAAATACATAAAGAAATAAAAATAAACATTTACTGATAAATTAATGAATTTTTTATTAATAAATTAATAAATATTTAGTTTTTTTATAATAAATTTTTTTAAGAAACTAATAAATAGTTACTTTATTTATAATAAAATTTGCTTAATAAACTAATAAATATTTCTAATAAATTAATGGACCTTCCGTTTATTCGTAATAAATATTTTTTAATAAACTAATAAATTTTTATATTTATAATATTGTAATCACTTCTCTCACATGTGCTAATTTGAGTCTAGTCTATAATGTATCCTAAATGGGAGTCCAGAATATAATTTGTGAGAAAATATTAATTGTAATTTGTAACAACTGAAGAACAGTTAAGTTGGGCCTAAAATGGGCCGAAGAAGAGGAAGAGGCCGCCCTTGGTCGAGTAAGTTGAAAGCGGGAGTAAGAGATAACGAGTGAGAGAGGAGAAGAGAGTTTGGAGAAGAGAAACAATGGTGGGCGCCTCTTCCCTGCAACCAAGACTCTTCTCTTCTTTAGTAGGAGATCGCCTTTTTCAGTCAAAACAGCCTTTCTACAAGCTCTTTCAGTACAGGCCAGGTCTCCTCACTTACTCCTTGTATTATCTGATCTTAATTCCTAGTTGTGTTTCAATTGTCTTTTTTTCCCCTTTCTTAATGGAATGGTGTAATTGTTTTCACTTTTTTGTTGCAAGAAGTTACCATTTTTAATATGACAGTAATGCATAAAAAGGTTGTTACTTGTGGTGGAGATGGCTCAGTGTTATAGTTTTTGTGGATTAGAGTTCAAGGTTTTGATGTTCTTGGGAAAAATTTATAATTTTTTATACATGCTCATGGATGTCAAACAATTATCTCTATGTTTTGAATTGGTTTTTCAAATGACTGCAATTGAAATGAATGAATGAAATAATTTTTACTTTTGATGGGAGGAATCAAGGAAAAAGGAAAAATGGAATTAAATTTTCTATTAGTCTGCAGTATAGCAATGATGATTTTATTTTCATTTTAATTTTGTAAACAGGAAGTCAACATGTGTCGATGCAATTATCTAGGGGTCTTTCTGGTTTAGCTGATTTTCTGTTCAACAAAAGGTATTCAGTGCAACTCGTATCTACACTGGCATGTAATTAGTTGCAAACACACCCACAACATGAACTTTCTCGTTTCGTAATTTTCTTTGTTTCCAGTCTCTGTGCATTGGAACTTCTTTTGCATTTTCTTGTATTAATATGCATGACTTTTGAGATGCATTAATGTGTTGGTTTCCCTGCTTTCATAGCTCCTGCATTGATGTTATCTCATTTTGCTTCAGTTTTGGATCTGTTCACTGTCATTCTGTTGATGTATTGTGGACTTTGGTTTTGACTTTTGAGGCTTCCGACTGGACCTGAAAGAAGAAACTTTTCATCTTCATTACTTTTACAATATGCATACTTAAAAGACATATGGGTACACATAAAGTGATGCTCAAACAAAGACATCTAGGTATATTTGCCTGATTCATTGTTGAAACAAGCAGAAATCTAGATGAAATACCGAACAGCAAGCGTAAGCCTCTGAGGCAAGGAAAAGTATCCCCTCGTCGACCAGTCCCAGATCATATACCAAGGCCTCCCTATGTAAATTCTTGGCAACCTCCTGGAATTGTTAGTGGACCTGAAGTGCATGATGAGAAGGGGATAGAATGCATGAGGGCTTCAGGAAGACTGGCAGCACAAATTCTTGAATATGCTGGGACTCTGGTCAAGGTAACATAGTTATTGTACCAAATATATTGGGGGTGTCATGGAACAAATAGGCTTTGGCATATTGTAGTTGCATTTTTAACTGCCATAGTTCCTCTTATTATTGAGAAAAAATTTATATGTTCGTTGACTTGTATTCTAATAAAGCTTTGTGCTCAGTGCTAATGTTCTTTCTAGTTTATGATTGGGCTAGTGCCTAGTGGAATAGGGGCATAGGTTGTGCATTATTACTACAGAAAAAGGCATTCTGTTCATTCAGTGTCTTGATTATTGCTTCTGTTGGCAGCCAGGAGTAAAGACAGACGAAATTGATGAAGCTGTTCACCAGATGATAATAGAAAATGGAGCATATCCCTCGCCTCTTGGCTATGGGGGGTTTCCTAAGAGTGTCTGCACGTCAGTGAATGAGTGCATTTGCCATGGGATACCAGATTCTCAATCTCTTGAGGTCTTTCCCTTTCATATCTTAATTTTATTTTATCGGATATGGATTCTTTCATTGGATGTGCTAACATTACTTCATTTCCAGGATGGTGACATCATCAATATTGACGTTACAATTTATCTAAATGTAAGCATCTATCTTTTTTCATCTTGATGCACATATTACTTGCAAAGATTTTGTTGCTTTGCTAAATTTTTAGTAGTTTTTCCTTTTCAAGTAATGCCTGACTGCATATTCTTTTATGTGTTTGTTTTATTGATTGATTACGATAACAGGGCTATCATGGTGATACATCAGCAACTTTCTTTTGTGGAGAGGTTGATGATGAAGCCAGAAACCTGGTTCAGGTAATTTAATGAAACAGTAAACTTTGCATATTGCTTTCGTATATGAAAGTCATAACTCAATAAGTTTGAAACATTTTCTACTAGTTAATCTTACTTATTTGGATTCAGAATGCTGCCTTTGGTTTGGTAGATGCATGACTTAACAATTAACATAAAATTTTCAGAATGGACATCATTGCTTTACAGGCATAAATGAGCTGTGTGGTAACAGGCTAGGAAACTGCAAAAGCATGTGACAAACTTTTCCTCAGATAATTAGGGGCATATTCATTATGCCATGGAAAGATCTCATACCATCAGTACACTAGGTAGAATTTTGAACTAGTTTGTAGTACCCTGCAACATCATTACTCAACAAGGCCAAAGCCTGGATATATAACATATCTCACAGTTTCTTAGGTATTAGTTTCATATGTGTTCGTGCCAACCATTTGCATATATCCATTTTTGGGCGTTGCAGGGTATATATAGACCATGATTCATTCTTATTGTATATGTGCTTTTGATGATGACCTACTCATATTTATATGGCCAAAAGCCTTAAGATGATCATGCCTAACTGGGTTCTGTAGTTCCGCTAATTTCTTCATGACATTGAACATTACCATTTTAATCTAAATATGATAATAAGCTTTGATTGTTCAATTCTTGAGAAGTGGTCTATTATAAGGAATACTTGTTTGACTTGGTGAGTTATGTCATCTAAGTTTGTTCGATCTTATGCTTAATGAGAATGCTTGTAAATTCCTTGTTTAGGTAACTAAAGAATGCCTTCATAAAGCGATATCAATATGTGGCCCAGGGGTGGAGCTCAAGAAAATTGGCAAAACAATACAGTAAGGCATCTTCTTAAGTAGCCCTTGTTTTGTATTCTGGAGGTTTTATTCATCTTCCTTACTGCAAATGTGGTAGAATGTTCAGTCAACTTTTGAAAAATAATTTCTTTTCATGGTTTCCATTTGTCTTTCTTGTTCTAGCTTTCTCTTCTAATGATGCACCTGATAAAGTTCTTTTGTTGGTTCTTTACTGATAATTGTTTCAACAGATTCAAGAACTTGAGAAATGTATATCCATCGCCCTCTTGAGTCTTGAGGCATTTGAATCTTTCCTAATTTCTTGAGTGCAATAGATTTCTTTATTCTTCTTGGCAATAAAGGCAGCATTAGCATTTTGTAACTTGATATATGCAATAAATATGACAACAAATGCATACATGTGTGAATTACATGGATCAGATTTCTTGTCTCAATTTTACTCATTCATAACTATTGGTTGGTATTCTAAGTGACCATGCAGATAAACATCATTATGGTGTTGTCCAGCAGTTTGTTGGCCATGGTGTTGGACGTGTTTTCCATGCTGATCCAGTTGTCCTACACTACCGTACGTACTGATCTTGAGCTTGATACAGTATAGCCTTCGTTGCATTGTTTGCTTTTGTTTTATAATATAGTTTAGTAATATACGGATGCCAATTTTATTATGTTATCATAAATTAGGTGCGAAAACCTGGAACTTGGACTATTAGGTGCCATTCTTATTGTTTGACTGAACACCGCCTCACAAATTTATAGTGAAGCTGCATGTGACCAAAATTTGGATTGTGTTTGAATTGTTGGAAAGTCCTCCAATCATGTCATATTCAATTCTTATAAAATGTGAATTATTATTACATTTTGATCAGTTAACAATGCTGAAATCTAATTGAATCCTGCAAAGGTTAAAGAGAATGTTAATTCTGAAGTTTGAACTTGTATATTTATATATATATATATATATATATGTTATCTTTATAGAATAGTGAAAATTAAGAAGACGTGCTATAAGACTCGGGTAGGAAAGTTAAAACACAGAAACTGGGAAGAAACAGTTTCTTTTTTGCGTGTCCCTCTATTTCTATATACATAGTCTACTTTCCCCTATCAAAACAATAACAGTGATGATGGTGATTTCTTTTCAGGAAACAATGAAGTTGGACGGATGTTGTTGAATCAAACCTTCACTATCGGTATGTATGAGTAAAGTTCACCTCAATATCTTCATTTAGGAATTTTCATAAACTGTCCAACCTATCTAATCCGAATCAACCCGCAATCAAACTACGGTTTTGAAAATGTAGTGGATTATGTTGGTTTATATTTTTTTCAACTCGCATTTTTTGGATTGGATTAAAATTTTTTATATTTTAATTTGCAAACCGATCAACATTCCGCACAATATATATATATATATATATATTGCTAGTTTCATTTTTGGAATCTAATTTTTTCAATAATTATCAATTATTTTTTTAATATTTATAATTTATTCTAATTTTATTGTACAATAAATCTAAATTATATATTAATATATAATTTAGTAAACTAATTTAAGTGGAATATATTATAAAATAATCTAATTTATAATAAGTGTCATAATTATATAAATCAATCTATTTAGTTATTTATTTTAATTATATTAAATGATTTTTTATCATAGTAATTGTAATATATTGAACAATATACAATTTATATGTATCTAATTCAACTATATACAATTTATTTTTCAATTTCTTATTATACCATTAAAACCTATTTTTAACCACATTAATTATTATTTTTCTGTTAATTAAATTAATTTAATTACATCTACAATCGGTTTTTAGTTTGATTTCTTAGCAACTACATAAATTCTTTTCCTGAATTATATTATTAGAGGATTGATAAAAAAAACGGATCACATAAATAATTGTAGAAAATTAATCAAACAACATAATTAAAGTTATTAATGATTTTTATACTAATCTGGTATTGTAATGTACTTTTTATTATTTAAAAGATATATTCCATATAAAATTTAAAATATTTAAAAAAATAATTAAAATATCTATTGTAATTTTTATGATATAACTTGATATTAAGTAGTTTATGTAGTGAACTATAAGTTTTTGGAATATTTATAGATGTTTGTGAGACATTATTATTATTATTATTAAATAAAAGTAAAAAAATATATAAAATTAAACTGCAAACCGATCCCATCTAATCAACAATTGTAGTTTGGATCAGATTGATTTTTGTATATTCGTGGATTGGATAAAAAAATTTTCAATATGCAAATTGTGGATTAGATTGAATGTTATGCCTAACCCGCACCAAACTGATCCGCGAACATTCCTATATTATTTGTCACGACTCTGATAATCAATGACCCACCGAAATTAACTTTTCCGGTCCAAGTGAATGTAGCATCCCTGCAGTTCAAAAGAAACTGAATGGATGAAACAGTTTAGAGGTTTGAAATCATTTGTAGTTCAATTTTAGAAAAAGGAAAAATCATTTTCAAATGTCTTATATTTGTTGGGAACGTAATCTCTCTGGAGTTGGCAACGTCCAGTATTACTATTTCTTTTTCCCTTTCTTCTGGCCTTAAAATTTGTGGGTCTATGATGACTAAATCATCCTGTGTCATTCACTGATTCATTTTTATTTCTACCATGGTAAATTTGAACAGAGCCAATGCTGACCGTTGGTAGCATTGATCCGGTAATGTGGAATGATAACTGGACAGTTGTGACAGAAGATGGAAGCCTGTCAGCTCAGTTTGAGCACACTATTCTAATAACTAAAGATGGTGCTGAAATACTTACGAAGTGCTGACTTGGTATGGACATAGAACAACTGATACCTCCATATCCTACCATCGTACTGATTTACAACAAAGTCAAAATTTTGCTGCAAAGGCGGCAAATTTGTTCCTTATTTAATCATTCTTGTTATTGGGTCGATATTTGATTGTATATTATTGTATTTTAATTGTGACCAAGTTTGTTGAGAGGCCTTGTGCCAAATAAATGAATGATGTATTCATGTACTGTAACTTTGTACTTGTCAAACCTCAATTATATCAATTGATAGATGTTTCTGGTAGATGAATACTGGATTATCAGAGGTTGACTTCACAGGAATTATAATTGTATATTTTCATCTTGTTCTGACAGGTATTTGTTCTCATTGATGAAGAGGAATGGCAAATTTATACTCTCTTTTTTCTCTCTTTAGTTTGACATTATTTGTACTATTAGGCTGTGAACTATACAATTTGAACTCATTATAAAGGAGATGAAACTCCTATCAATACTGGTGGATGATTGTGAGTATATTCAAATTTGAGACTTTTTCAGAATTCTTTACAAGTGAAAATATTAATCAGGTTACCTTTTATTGACTTTCAGTTTAACATTTAACATTGCTCAATTGATGAATCATGCAGACAGTGTTGGAGCTGCAATATTCAGACATGTCATTGTCAAGTCTGATTCAGCAATGTCTATCCATTAAATATGACCATACACAATTTCAGTATCGATGGTAAGGTAATTTCATTGTTGACCTTTTAGCTAAATTAGAACAGTGGTAAAAGACGTGACTAATACAGATTCTCTTCCTCCATTTCTCAATCAAATTTGTCAGCTTATCAAGATTTTTTGTTGGGATGCTTAGCGTGATTCTTGCTGTTCTTCTTGGTATATCTATTTTCATCATCGAGAAATATTGATATGCAATTAACTGTTGCAGCTTTTTGAATTACTCTTTTGCTGAAATTAGCTAAGCAGATTCCACTTTAAATAGCAGAATTGATTTTATAAATCTCATCACTAATACTTTCAAGGGCATTGTAGTTTGTTTCAAATTTAACCGAAACAACAAAGACCAGACCTCTTCAAAATTTCTCTGAAGCATATTCCTTCTGATATTAAGAATTTTGAGTACCACTTCAGTATTTGCAAACGTTGTTTTATAATCAAGGTACAATGTATCAATATTGAAATCAGTGTAACATGTGCATGTTCAAATCAAATTATATTAGACTGCATCATTTGCGGGCACCATAAACAACTAACAGAATCATCCAAATTAATAAAAAATAACAGCAAAATTTATGTTATATAAATTATTTTATAATATAAAAATGTTATTACATCAATAATTTATAAAGACCCAAAAATTGTATCCGGAATTTAAATTAATAATTTAAAATATTAACAAACGATATATCGGTATTACATTTCTATTTCTATTTTCAATTAACTGTATGAATTTTTTACCATATTGTAATCTTAAAAAAATTCATTATGTAACCACCGATACATTACGTAATTATACTGTTTTGAACGGAATGTCAAACAGGTGTTATTCTTTTTTTTTTTTTTTCTCAGGAATAATGTGGAATCACTGTAATGTAAATAGCTGATGTGACTGCATAAATTTTTATCCATTTTATAACTTTTTTTTTAAAAAAAAAGAAAGAAAGAAAGAGATTAATCGTGTAAAAGATCAAATTACCTTAAATGTTGCATGTGATTATAAAGAAAAATTACTAAAAGAGAAAAAAAGGCTCACATATATATATGGGTACGTATGTGCTGTGAAATTCTTTGGGCAGGAAATGACTTGCACGTCATTTCTCCACTAATTAATGAATAGGATGTAAGCAGTTCATTTTTCTGCATATCCTTATCTTATAATTTAAGGCAATTTCTATATATATTCATAACAATATCATGCATAAATACCTACCTTAATCTAATGTTTAAATTAAGAATCTTACACTAGTGAATTTGACTTTATGTTGTTGTTGTCGATAACAATGTATAGTATATATGACTATACGCAACTATTTTTTTTAATTCATTAATTAAACACTCAAGAAAAAGTTATGCAATCAAGGAAGATGCTATGAATTTAGTAAACCTCGATCAAATGAGTTTTTAATTATAATACTAGAGTTTTTTTAAAAAAAATTATATGAAAATTATTATTTTGAATTCTAATGGTAATCAATTCTTCTAAAAGAATAAATTTAATTTTTTTTTTTTATTACAAAGGGTAAAACTGCATATATAGTGATCAGTTGCATATATTTAGCTTAAAGCCCTAGAGTGGCAAAAGAAAAAGAAATTTCTTTTTCCCTTTTTTGCTTAACTTCTTCTTAGTGTTTTACCCCTTCTTATCTTTTATCCCTTCTTTTTTTTTTCTCTCTTTTAAAACCTATGAGAATTTGCCTAATACATACAGCACATGTATACAATTAGCGACGATTTCTACATACATATGCGTATACAATTAGCGACGCTTTTCTATATACAGCATATATATGCAATAGCGTCGCCACATTGCCAAGGTCGCTATAATATTCATGTCATGCCTCGCTTACCAAATATTTAGAGCACATAGATTCAACTAAATTCAGCCTATTTATACGCAAAACTATAATTTTAATTACTAGAGTTATAATCCTAATGAAAGTTTAATAATTTATTAACCATTGAATTCCATTAAAAGAACTTAAAAGAGAATCATAATTTTAAATGGGTTTTATTTAAACAATCAATAATTACTGTAAAACATAGAATAATGGTTTATTTTCTCGTTTGGTGCCAACAAATTTCAAATTTGTGCGATACTTTTATGCTTTGAAAATGGTAAAGTGTTACAGCAAAATTCTTCCTAGTTATATCAAAATACAATTAAACTATATGTTTGTCAAAGCAAATTAGACAAAACCCTTGCAAGTCTTTTCAATATAGGTTTTGTACAGTTTGCTTAACTTGTCTAGCTAGTTCTCACTTTCTCTTTTTCAAACTTATTTATCTAACTTTTATTCATCGGGGATTTTTTTTTTCTGGTTCTAATTTATCAACGTGTAAATGAAATGCTCATATCTGTTGCTTAGTTTTAAAAAGAGATTTTTTCATTACCTTAATATCTGATTAAGATGATTTTCGCCCTCAATCTTAATAAAAAAAATATAGTTTATATAAGAAAAAAACAGTCCGTTCATTTAAGACTGAACCTTTTTTTTCCTTCCGTAGATGAAGGTGGAAAACTCACAAAAGAAACAAAATAACAACTATTTAATGACGTAGGTAACACCTACAATATTATAAAAGAAGTTAAGCATTATCCAATGGTTGTAATTCAGCTGACAATACATGCCGAATTTATTAGAAAAAATTATCAGATTCGAATTCTATTAAATACATCATTAGAAGGGGTGAAATTCTTAACTATGATTAAATTCCGAGCAAAAATATATAGTCTCAAACAGTAAAATAAATAAATATATTTGTAAAAAAAAAAAAGGCTAAACATTGATCTCTGAAAAAGGAAACCCTGGGAAAAAATCATACGCAAAATGAGATATAAAAGTTTGCTGCAAAGCTCGTCTCGCAATGAGCATATAGTTAATTGTGATGGAGGAGAAATAAGTCAACTTTTAAGAGCATCTCTAACAATGTTTCATATCTCATTCCTTATTATATTATAAAAAGTTCACTTTCTATTTTAATTTGTTTTGAAAATTGTGTAAATTCCAACAATACTCATTCTTTAGTTTAATTTTTTATTAATAAAACTATTTAAAAAAAATAAAGAGAAAGAGCAAGAGACAAAAAAGAAGGAAAGAGAAACAAAAGAGAAAAAGAGAAAAAAAATAATAAAATATTACTTAGGAGCTCTTAGTATCTCTTAAAACATCCCCAAGAGCCAATTTATTTCTCTCTTTATCTAAATTTAAAGAGTTTTGTGTCTTCAAAATAAAGAGAGAGAGTAAGACACAAAAAAAGAAGAAAATAGAGAAAAAAAAAACAAAAGAGAGAAAAAATAAATAATAAAATATTACTTAGGACCCCAACAATCTCTTTATTTCTCTCCTCACCTAAATTTAGATAGTTTTATGTCTTTTAATAACTTCTCTATCTTTCTCCTTACCTATCTTACTTTCTAAAATTTACATTTTCTTTCTTCAGATTTAAGAACTGAGGAGATAATGTAAATTTTATGGAGTGAGATAGGTAAAGAGAAAGATAGAAAAGCTATTGAAAGATATAAAATTCTTTAAATTTAGGTAAAAAGAGAAATAAGTAAACTGTTGGAAGACTTTAATGGTGCAAATGATTGAATAACAGTTTGCATTCATATCATGCTTCCTGTTATTATACCTACCTTTTCACTATTATCACTTATCAATCAAAATATTTAATACCCTGAAGCATTGCCCACAAAATTAGGACTCAAACCTAATTCAACGTTTAAAATATACATCTGTAAATTCTTATAATTGGTAAAAAAATAAATTATTTAGATATTCACCTTTTACTATAAACATATATATCGGTAATTAAACATATACTTTGTAATTAATTATATATATATATATATATATATATATCTAACACCATCGAGGAGACACGAATGATAAAAATTATAGCTGTCATATTATCAACTAAGTTCGAACTTGAGTCATTTTTACCATTCCAAATAAAGCTAGATCAAAATATCAAAAGTCAATATGAGGAGATTAACTATACTGCTGAACCTATCAATCAGTTAGCCCGCTAGCAAGTTACTATCAATTAATTAATCAAAGCTTGTTTTAGAAAGTTCATCATGATACGATCAACTCTCCCTCCTATATATTCCGTAGAAGCCATCGGCTCCTTGCAGTATCATTAATTTTCATGCTTTTTCTAATTTTTCAAGAACACAGAGAGAAATGAACTCACAGACCTTCAGTGATGAAATCAACCCATCAGCCTATGGTGAAAGAATCACTGTTCTAAGCATTGACGGTGGTGGCATTAGGGGCATTATTCCAGGAACCCTTCTCAGTTTCCTTGAATCCAAATTACAAGTACATATACATTCATATTTATGTTAATTATGAACAATTGATCGATCACTGAAAAGAAATGAACTTGAATTATAAATATTGTGCAGGAATTAGATGGAGAAAATGCTCGAATCGCTGATTACTTCGATGTGATTGCAGGAACTAGCACAGGAGGTTTAATTGCTACCATGTTAGCTGCTCCTGATGACAACAACCGTCCTTTGTTCATGGCCAAAGATATTGTTCCTTTCTATTGGAAGCACTGTCCTAAAATATTTCCTCAGTCACGGTACAATTTTTATATATTTAAACATTAATTTCTTCTTCAACTGTTTGATGTTTCTGAATTTGAATTAACTTAGTGCAAAGATTATGAGAATGAAAGCATTAATGGGACCAAAGTACGACGGAAAATACCTTAAAAAGCTACTTCGTAATCTACTCGTATTTTTTAATTAAACAATACCTTACACGAGACACTTACTCGTGTTGTTATACCTACTTTTGATATCCATTTGCTTCAACCTGTAGTCTTCTCAACCTTCGAGGTACATTATATTTGGGAATAAATTGAAAATAAAGAGTAATTTTTACAATTATTTTTGTTTTTCTTGGTCTATAAATAGATGGTTTATTTAATTAAGTGTGTTTCATTTAATGTTATGTATATATATAGGCAGAGATTGATGCTTCTAAGGATGCTTTGCAATCTGATGTTTGTCCGAGTACTTCGTCAGCTCCGACTTATTTTCCTGCTTATCACATTAAAACTAAAGATTCTGAAGGAAATGAGAGAGAGTTCCACCTTGTTGATGGAGGGATAGCGGCAAATAACCCTGTAAGATATTAGTTTCTAATCCAATGATTAAGCTAATTGATATAAAACTTGATTATTTAACGACCACGCTTTTTTTTATTCATGATTTAGCTACAAATGGTCGCTATTGGTTCAATTGCATTTTGATCGCTATTGGTGAAAGAATAAAAGCTTGGTCTCCTTGTGGTTGCTGCGTCGTGTCCATTGGTAGCCATACAGCGACCACAATCATGTGGTCGCTAATAGTCCTTTTTTTTTTTTTTTTGATCTTGAAGCTTGATATATTAGAAAACTTCATAACACTTTCTTGAAAAGTTTCGACATATCAAAGATATTCTCCATATTTTATACAAAAACATCACAAAGCAGAAGCCTTCTGGAAAAGCATCAATATATTTGAAAATTTTCGGGACTTTTCATAGAGCGTCACTAATTGAACTTTAGCAAATTGTCACTAAATTATATTATTTGCAAACTATTCTTTAAGTTATTATATATTACTCTTGAATTGAATCTTGAAAGGCATTGCTGGCTATGAAACCAACCGGAACAGTATTCCCCGGAGATCCAGATTCCTTACCGGAACATGCCCTACAATATGGGAAGTATTTGGTGCTATCATTAGGCACAGGAACTTCCAAGGTGGAGAAGAAATACAATGCAAAAATGGCAGCAAAATGGGGAATTCTTGGCTGGCTTTATAGAGGACACTGTCCATTAGTTGATGCGTTTACATACGCTAGTGGAGACATGGTTGATCTTCACATGTCCTTAATTTTCAGATCCATTGGATGTGAGAATAACTATTTAAGAATTCAGGTACTTAATTTAAATTAGATATATCCAACCTCTTGTATTTACTGTTTCGATCGATTTTTTATCTAAATTGTTTTTTAGATTTTGTTTTAAAAGTTTAAATTTTCATGATAACATGTATCTGATCATATAAAAAAAATTAGTGTGCATTTCATGCGTTGATGATTTTTCTAAACATATCACGTCATGGCAATTAAATCTATTATGTTTTTAAAATATTAAGTAATAAATTGGACTAAAATCAATTAAATTGACAAAATAATAAAAATATATGCCTTATATCTTTTTAATAATCAGGAATAAGGTAATTATTAATAATAATTAATTGTTTTCTATCTTTAGGAAAATTAATACTTGGTAATTTTATTGAATTTTACAAATGAACAGGGATGACAAGTTAAGTGGGGACACATCTTCCACTGATAAAGCAACCCAAAAGAATTTGGAAGACCTAGTGAAGATTGGCCATGAGATTATACATAAACCCGTTTCAAGGGTTAACCTAGAAAGTGGCATCTTTGAACCAGTTGAAAATGGTGGCACTAATGAACAAGCTCTCATCAGGTGAATCCTTTTATCTTTGATTACCCAAATTAATAAAAGAAAATTTTGCTTGAACTAGATCCATATTAATTTCTATTTATAAATCAATTCCACTCCCTAATTTACTATCATATTAAAAAAAAAAAAAAACAATTCCCAGTATTAGTTTCAATTTATTAATTTTCTTATATATAGGAATATAAGCATTGTCTATGTCTTATTACAGATTTGCGAAATTGTTGCAAGAAGAGAGGAAATTCCGTAAGCAGAAATTCAAAAGTTGCCAAGAGATTGATAGTTCTTAATGGATTAGAAATTTATTATTATTATTATTATTAGGGAGACAACCCAATATCCAATACAAGCAAAAACAATTAAACCGATGACATTTGAAAATCCCAATTATACCATTTCTGAAGGCTGCGCAATAAAGTCTGTAACTCTTCTATCAAATCTAAGGATCTCAGACCTATCAGCAACTCTATTACATAAATAAATCCTTGATGTTTTGTTTTATAATTAGTAGTATGATTTTATATAATTCATTCAGAAATTAGATAGGAAAATTTCAATTGGGCCATGGACAAATTCCATTACAACTATCTTGGAAATTTTACCGGCGCTTAAAGTGTAACGTCCACCAATTTGAATTTTTAGTCGTGAACGTCATCATAATAAATAAATTAAATTAATTTGAGTCTAAATTGGAACCAAAGAAAATAATAATATAATTTTGGAATCTATTGAAAAAAATCAAAATATTTGAAGTAAATTAAATAATAATAAATAAATAATTTTGAGGTTAGTTAATAAAGATAAAAAGGATTAAAAAAATTAAAAGAGTAATTAGTCAAAATTAATTTATCACTTTCACTGCTAATGGATGTCTAAATTTTCAAATATCTATTTTAAGATATTATTATTTAATTATATAAGAAAAATGAACTAAATTTTTACTTTATTTTATAACATTTTAAAACTAATTTTAAAATATAATTATTGATTAATAATAATTAATAATAATTAACCATCTCTAGAAATATGTAGAACCACAATAGGTCGGTTACTAACCGACTCATTTGCTGTATAAAAGGCCAATTGGCCATTTCTTTGTGGTGTGTGCCTGTGTGTGTTTGTGTAAAATAAATAAAATATAATTGATTATCTAGTTTAATATAAAAGTGAGTTTTAAAATAATAATAATAATAATATGTTTAGAAATTAATAACTTGCTAAAATTTTAAGTTGGAATGGGATCTATATGTGTATATGAAAATATAATATTTTGACTGACAAATGAAAATGTGGTGTGTGTAATTTAATGAATGTTCACTATATGAATTATTATTAATTGCATTTGATTTAAAATTTAATTAATGCTAATAAAGAAATAGAAAATATGATAGATAGGGAGTATATAAGTTAGAGATTTATGCATGCATTAACAAATTATAGATAAATGGTCATATGCTAAAATGAATTATCTATATGGAAATTATAAAATATGTTAATGTAAACCAATGACTTATACCTAGACTAGAATATGGTAGACAGATTGACATGCCAATTAGAAAACTTTAAGGCGCGAACAGTGCCGTAATACTGATACTTTATAGGAGTTAATGCGTTGGGTCTAATATACGTTAGACGCAGAGCATCGAGACATTATTATGTATGCATCAAGTTATTTATTATTAGACTGCAATAACAATCGTATCTCTTATATCTTCCTAGTTCTAGTCTAAAATATTAATTGGCAGAAAAATAAATAAATATATAATTTTATTAGAAAATCAAGATGGTAATCGGATTATAGCTCGTAGTATCGTTTGACTCTACCGTCATACAGTAGGGAGAGGGGGTGTTACATAGTTTTTTTTTTTTTCAATTTTACTGAAAATTAACTTTCTAAAATTGCAACAATACATAAGTCTTAAAATCACCCCAAATATATGCCATGATGGTATATCTTCGGTATATTTTTGGTATGCTAGGGATATTTTGGTTTAATTTTCACTAAAAAATATAACAAAAAAACAATAACAATTAAATTATTAAAGAAGAAGAAGAAGAAAAATATAATTCAATCAAAATTCAAAACATTAAAAAATCTCAAATAGACTGTTTGATATACATTTCGGAATATCTTGGATATACATTGGGGATACTTTAGGTATACCTAAGAATTTCTTAGGATTACCTCAGAAATATTTTGAATATATCTTAGAAATTTTTAAAAAATTCTCAGGAGGAATTCTCTTGGAATACCTTGGGAATACCTTAGATATACTTTTGAGAATTTCATTGGAATACCTCAGATATATCTTAGAAATTCCTTGAAAATTTTCTAGAAGGACTTTCCTAGAAATACCTTAGGGATACTTCAGTATATATTTGGAAATTCCATGGAAATATCTTAGATATACATAGAGAATATTTGGATGTACTTTAAGAATTTTTCGAGAATTTCCTAGAACCTAAAAGGAATTTCTTGTGAATACTTTAGGTATACCTTGGAGACACTTTGGTATACCTTGGAGATACTTTGGTATACTTTTAGAAATTACATGTGAATACCTCGTATATATATACCTTGGGGATATTTGAGTATACTTTGAAAATTTCCAAAAAGGAATTCCCTATAAATACCTTAAGTATATTTTGGAAATATTTCGGTGTACTTTTGGAAATTCCATATGAATACTTTGGATATACTTCGAGAATTCATTGAAAATTTCCAAAAATGAATTCCTTGTAAATACCTTAAGTATACCTTGGGATATTTCGGTATACCTTTGGAAATTCCATATGAATACTTTGGATATATCTTGAAAATATTTTGGATATATCTTAGAAATTATATGAAAATATCTCAGATATATCTTGGGGATACTCGGTGATTTTCACCCAAGAAAAATAAAGGAATAAGAAAGAAGAATCGAAGAAGGAAGAAAATAATGTATCGAGGGCATAAGAATCTTGATCAATTGTAGTTAATTCCCAAGAAGAAAGCATATATGGAAAATCATACGTCGAAGATGGAATAGGGCTCAAAAAGTTGTGATTGAAGTCAATAAACAGCTATGCCTCGATACTGTCAAAACTAAGAAGACGATTAGGTCTAACTACTATGTGGTACTGGTGGTGTGCGAGCAATTCTTTTTTTAGATTACACTACTCCATTGTAGCAACTCACTCTCGATGATGGTGGCTCACTTTTTCTTCTTATCGTAATTGCTAATAGAAACGATGCTACTCCTAAGAAGAAATAAAATTGATAAAGACGTTGCAAATTTAAAAATTGGTACAAATAAAATAATAAAAAATTATAGCTAAAAATGAAATAAATAAAAATAAAAATTTCAGCAAATCATGAAATTTCCTCAACAATCTTTTGTTTTATTGGCCCAGGCTCAGGAGTTCTATTTCTTTTTGTCGGACTCTCCTTTTTCTACTCGAAGGAAGGACATATTGGTATACTTAAGTCTTAGAGTAAAAATAGGATTTTTCATACCAAATCTGAATTTAGTAGCTAAAATATTTGATAATAACATTTTGATTCCCATATAAGAATTTACAATATCTCAAATTTATTGATATTTGAAATTCTTTCAGTATTTTTTAAATAAAATATTTTATATTTCTAAAAACACCTTTAATTGCACATATAAAAATAGAATTCCAAAAATTATTACATGAATATACTACATAGAAATATTAGAATCCCAAAATATTAATCTAAGAATAAAGTTTCATTTTCCATAAAATCTTATTCTTTTGGCGTACCAAATATGCTATAAGTGGAAATAGCTTGATATATTTTGACAAGGAAAAATTAAAGATAAATAGCCAATGATATTACATAGGTCATAAGAATGAACGGATGTGATATTACAGCTTGATTCAATCATCCTTCTTCAAAAGGATCTCTTAGAGTTCGGAATGATCATTTCTGATTGTTGTTTTTTCTTGAATTATATGTGATTTTTTTAATTCAGTTTACTAAAAGGAAAGCGAATAATATGATAGCTCATATTTTTTTATAAATCTGTTAATTCCAATAATTCTTTTTTTTTTTCCCTTTTGGATGAGTTCTCTTTCTTTTATAGAGGATTATGTTATTTGAATGTTGTAATGGTTTGTTTCAATGGAAGTGATTACATCTCAAAATAATAATAATAAATTCCAAATAATACAATGTAATATTTGTATATAAAAAAAAAATCTCAAGCCTTATTTATATATTAAAGAAAAATAAAATTTAATTTTTTTTTATCTAAAAAACGAAGTGTAATCCATTGTGAAATGTCACGTAAGCATATTATGATTTGTGCTTTTAGAACATTTTTATTAGAAGAGTGAAATTAGAATGAATTAAATGTAGTTGGAAATTCACATTTTTATAATATTTAAATCAAACTCTATAAATTATTATTTAGATATAATATATTTAGATATTGACTAATTAAAAAATAAATATTTCATCTATTTGGAAAAAATAGGTTCATTTTTCATTTTTAACTATTTAAAATTATAGATTATTTATCTTTTTTAAAATATAGTTATTTTTTTCAATTACAAATATACAATTATTTAACATATCTAAATGATTATTTATTTTTTCAACTATTGCTTTAAATAGCTCTTGAAATTAATTGACACTCACATAAATATTAATTTGAGTATTGCATTAAAAAAATTAAATAATTATTTTTAAAATAATAATAAATAAAAAATATTTTTAAAAAATATTAAAATACATATTAATTTAACTAAATTAAATAATTTTTTAATATATATAAAAATAGAACTAAAACTATTTTTTTAGACAGAGGGAATATTATAGCAGTAAAAATTAAATTTATCTTGTGGAAGTGTAACAAAAAACTTAATTGGTATGACACATGAAAATGAAATCTGGCATATAAAATATCATTAATTACCCTTTTTATATATTTATTTTCTAATATATTTTAAATATTTTTTATTTTTATATTAAAAATTTTTTTATAAATAATTTACCATATTTACATATTACAAATTATAATAAAAATAAAATAATTAAATATACATCATTATATAATTAATTTATTCTAATAAAATTCAACAACTGCAAATTTATCATTCTGACCTCACATCGCCGCCTTTCTTTGCTCAGAAGAATTAAAAAGAGAAATAAATAAAAATAAATAAATAGATAGATAAATACGTAACCGACCAAAACACTGAACTTTTCTCTTACTTTCTCTCATTCTCCAAAAAATTTTCTGAGAAAATTAAATATGGACTCGACGCCTGTGAACTGGGAAGCTCTGGACTCTCTTGTTATTGATTTTGCTAAATCAGAGAATTTAATAGAAGACTCCGTTTCTTCTCCGTCGCCATTATCTTCTCCTCCTTCGCCTTCCTCTTCCGTCTCTTCTTCGTCTTATCATTCGAGATTGATCATTCGCCAGATTAGACGGTGTTTGGAGGCCGGTGACATTGACTCCGCCATCGATCTTCTTCGGGCTCATGCTCCTTTTATCTTTGATGACCATAGGATTCTATTTCGGTTGCAGAAGCAGGTTTGTCTCTTTTGTTTTTTTTAGCTTTCTGTATATTTTATGCTTGGATGCTCGGAAAATGCAGGCAAGTTAAAAATAAATTTTAAGTTTAGTTTTTTTTTCCCTTTTGGTTTCATTAGGAAACAAGACAGCTAAGTAATTGTTTGTTCGATTTAATTCTGATTTTTTTTTTTTTTTGACTTTCTTCGTTTTTATGAAGAAATTTATTGAGTTACTGAGGAGAGGGACGGAAGAGGCTAGAGATTCTGCAATTGAATGCATAAGGACTGCTCTTGCTCCCTGTGCTCTTGATGCCTATCCGGTATTTTACCTTTTTTTTTTTTTGTCGTGTTTTTCTAAAGAATAGAGAAAGATAAATTCTCCAATATGCAGAATTCCTGTTACTCGGTTGGTGGAGCTGAAAATTTAGTACTCTTGCACTTAGCTTTCATTTCTTTGGATATATACTGTCTGCTGTCTAGTTTCTATTGCTGCGATTTTTAATGAGATTTTTCGAACTATTACGAATACCTCATCCGGATATGTAGATATATTGAATTTAGATCTTATTTTAGGTGTTGCGCATTTGGTTCTTTAACTCAGTTGGGATGGCGGGAACAGAAGATGAGACTAGTTAGTCTGATAAGAATGGTTAAACTCGCACATTTGGTGGATATGTCTTCTTGCATTTTGTAGTCCTTTTTTTACGGTTGTATGTAAGTAAGCACTCGAATTTGTCAATCAAACTTGCCATTTCGGAACAGAGACCCAAATTTGACATGGACATAGTCTCCAATCCTAATTATCACTCTTAATTCGTATCCAGCAATGAATGGTTCATACAGTGAGTCCAGTATCGACTTAAATTAGAATACCATTTTTATTGACCAAGATGGAAAACTTTGGTTGTTATTAAAGTTACTCTGTCACCAGTTTATAAATAATTTTTTCAATTAGTTCGTAGTTGAAAATAATTGGAATATTTGCAGAATATAAGACAAAAGTCATGGTATCTGCATGATTATATCTAAATGATGTATTGAAGTAAATCCTATTCAGCAAACACTACAGAATCTCACAATGAACAAATTCTTTCACCATTTATATCTTATCTAGCAAGACTTTATTTTGATTCATGCAAATTCCAAAATGCTATATTGGCACTACATATGATAAACCAATTTGGTATTGTATTCTTTTGTATCACAAATCTATTTTCATTTGAGCTTTGGTACAAATATAATGGCTTTCTGTGTGAAATATATATTCAGAAATCTTTTTACTTGAATGCCATGGTTCTCTGCTTTTTAATTTCGGGCATCTGACTGATATCTGTTCAAATGTTTAAGGAAGCATATGAGGAATTCAAGCATGTTCTTCTTGCCTTTATATATGACAAAGATGACCAGAGTTCTCCCGTTGCGAGTGAGGTGGGCTACATTATTAACATAATTTTTTGGTGTGCTATTCTGGGTATTTGAGTTTTTTTTTCTTGGCAGCATTTGCATAATGTTGGCAATTTATTAGAATAAGAAAAAAACTCTGACATCTTATTAATTGTAGGATTGAACAATGTTGTTCTTGAATGGATATATGATCTGAAGCAAATTCATACAATTCCAAAACAAATATGGATCAAGCCCATGCTGAACATATCTTCTTTTGCATTAAGACCTGAGAAATTCAAATTTTGCTGTCTTTCCACATTTGTAGTTCTCTCATGGTTTATCTTGGTAGATTGAGTTTTTGTCTATTGCTTAAAAGATATAAACTCCACTGAAAACAATTTTCCTGTGCTGTGTATGCAAGATTTGTCTTCAGCAACTTTGATGCATTTTATCATTATTTTTGTAAAGAATTATGTCATGTGGAATAGTGGAATTCATGTTATTTTTAAGGATGATAAAACAAGACATGTTGGAAGTTTCTGGTCTATGATAAATAATCTATTGATGTGAGAGAATGTAGAAATTGGGGCTTTTATGTTTTACAGAACTGTTCCCTGCTCCTCTTTTCTGAAGCAAATACAAAGGACTTCATATTTAAGATAGAAACTGTTTCCAACTTGGATTATACTAGTTTAAATTAGGGGATTATAGATGAAGATGAAGGGCATGTTTGGCATTGTGTCAGAGAAAATGCTTTTCGGAAAAAAATTTTATTTTTAATTTTTTTTTTTAGTTTTGAAAACTGCTTTTAGAAAGAACAAGTATTTGGGTGTTTGAAATTGCTGTTGAGTGTCCTAAAAACATATTTTGAATTTTTTTGATTTAATTAACTAATTTTTTAAATTTTTTATAAACTGCTTTTTCTAAACCTGCATTTGAAAAAAAACATTTATTTACTTGCTTCTAGTAAAATCAATTTTCAAAATTAAAAAAATTCAAAATTCAAAATTTTTTTTAAAAAGCTTTTTTCTAAAACTCAATCCCAAATAGACCTGACATAAATTTTTTTCCACAAGCAAATTTGAGAAAACAATTTGTAAAAAATTAAAAAATCAGTCAATTAAAACCTGTTTTGTGAACATCCAACAACAATCTCAAACACCCTGAAGTCAAGTTGTTTTTCATGTACCATGTTTCCTCAAAGGATATGATATTAGATGCAAAGTTTCTATAAAGTTTACTTGTGTTGGATGTGTAATCTTGCATGTTGGATATGTTACAGTGGTCTGAGAGCAGGAGGCTTGACATTGCTGGATTGATGTCTTCTGTCCTAAGAGCTCATTTGCATGCATATGATCCTGTCCTTTCAATGACATTGAGATATTTGATAAGGTTAGGATTGAACTTCAGTTGTATAATGGGGCTGTTGATGCATGTCACATGCTGACTCTGATTTTTTTCAACATTTTCTTGTGTTTTGCAGCATACATAAAGGTTTTTGCTTTCGTCAAGGAATTTCATCACCCATTTCAGATCTGACTGAGAGATTGCTCCTTGAAGAACGCGATCCTCCTGCTGTGCCACAGGAGACTCTGTATGAAGCACCTCCATTTGATGAGGTGAGGTTTCTTAAAGTTAGGCCTTGGAGATGATATTTCAAAGTACTCCGTGTATGGCATTGCACCAACTGGAATTGAAATTGCTATATCACCCTTATGTCATTTATTTTATTAGGCAATTGGCCGTAGAGCAACTCATTGGGTGAACTTTATTTTTCTCTACAATACTTCATTTATATTTTTTGTGAACTTCATGTTGATTTAGGTGGACATACAAGCGCTTGCACATGCTGTGGAGCTTACCAGACAAGGGGCAGTTGACAGCCTAAGATTTGCCAAGGGAGATCTGTTTCAGGCATTCCAGGTATTCCATTCTTTGGCATGTATAAATATATTCAAATTTGCTTCATCCTTTGTTCAAGTTTGTTTTATTTTATTTTATTTTTTGTCTTTTTGCTGTTTTTAATTTCACTGGGTTAAAATCACATCGATTCGTACATGGCAGCTTTTGTTTAAATGGTTAGCCAATATATACTGCATTATGAAGACTCAAATTTTGATTTTGTTCGGACTTTATCCTATTTTGTTTGGGAAGGACGATGATTAGTAATGCAACACTAATTTATGATGTGAAATTTTTGAGAGTGACTAACTAACTACATAGATAATAATCCAGAGAATTCTGACTAAATGTTTCATACTTGTCTTATTGAGAGATAGGTGAAAAGATTTGATAGACAGAAATTTTTCTTTCCAGAAAAAGAGCATAGTGCTTTATGCTATACAGACTTTACCTTCATAACACCAGTTGATTATTAACACATTTTCTTCTATTTCGTGTGCATGCACAGTGCACAAACACCACAATTATTTGGGTGTGAGAGGCTCCTAAGTCATTTAATTGCATAAAAGTGGCTCAACTATATGAACTTGGTCTTACTGCTTGAACTGATGTTCTTATCTGCTGCAGAATGAGTTGTGTAGGATGAAATTGGATGTCTCCATGCTTGATGAGCTTGTTTGCGAGTACTGTGTTTACAGGGGCATTGTGGATTCTGGTCTTGCTCCCCCTTCGGGTGATTCTCAAACTTCTGTTCTACCTTATATTCTGTTTCTATTTTAGTTTTTTTTTTTTATCTGTTTTTACTTTCTATTTATGGGCCTTCATTATCAGCAATGCAAACCACCTCGGAACCTTTGAAAGTGTCTCCTCCAGAGCCCAGCTATTGTTTATCAGGAAACTGTTCACTTGAAATGGACTCTACTATAAGTAAACATTCAGATGGAGAAACTTCCATGAGCATTGCTCATGTGGATAGTCTTCCTGAAAATAATCTGGATATTAATACCAGAAGAAGAACAGATGCTGAGTTGAGATATTCTTGTGACTTAACTGGAAATTGTGAAGATTGTAGCACCAGCGGATTGCATCAAACTGGAGTTTCAAAGGTTTTACAGAGAAATAGGAACTATGCAATTGGAGACAGGAGCAAACGCAAGCGATGGAGGGGTAGGCAAGATGACCAAGATTATAGTTCTGGAGTTTCTCTCAGTGGATACAGTAAGCAAAATTTTAATGCTACTGCTAACCGCACAAATATATCATATGAAAGACAGGTATCTTCTTGGTAATTGTTGTGCTTTCTTGCATATAGTTTCATCTTGTAATACTATATCTTTTGCAGGGTTCTGAGAAACATTCCATGTTAGATTTAAACAGTAGGGAGGACAAATATGAGATTGTGCTGGCGATGAAGGAACTAGCAAGTAGAGGAATGGCTGCAGATGCTGTGGAAGAAGTTAATGCTTTGGATCCAAATTTTTTTGTGCAAAATCCAATATTGCACTTCCAATTAAAGCAGGTAAAAATGGACCTTATATGACCCTAGCTGTGATAAATTTAGGACATTGGTTTATGTTTCAAATTCACTACAGGATGCTAGTTCTAACTGATTTTTCCTGTTACAGGTTGAATTTCTGAAGCTGGTTAGTTCTGGTGACCATTCAAGTGCTCTGAGGGTAGCATGCTTGCATTTAGGGCCCTTAGCTGCAAGCGATCCTGCTTTGCTGAAGCCCTTGAAGGAGACTTTGTTGGCATTGCTACATCCTAATGAAGATGTTTTAGGAAAAGGCTTGCCTTTACATGCCCTTTCAACTTCACTCCAGGTACTTTATGGCTTGGTGGAGTCATTGGAGTGATTAACAATGTTCTGTTATTTTTTATTTGAAGGAGTTTGCATTGAGTATTTCAGCTGGTTAAAATTGTTGTTGACTGCTCCTATATTGGAATGTATGGCATACTTGATCAGCAATGTCATGGCTGCAAAGCATCATGAGTAAACAACCAAGTTTAGGTTTTTGGCCTTCTAAAATGTGAGGATATGGTTACAGATTGGGTTTTCCATAATTTTATGTTGTTGCTGGCTGGTAATTATGTAGTATCCTGATAGCGATTATGCTTTTACTATTCTTACATTTCTGTTGTTAGCTTTTAAGACAGTGAGAGAAGCATGGGCATGGACAAGGGTAATACAAGAACATGTGGGCCATCCTTGCTGGGGGAGCAAAATGTATAATAATGTTTGCAGATTAGTTTCTCTGGTCTTCTGTAGTTCATTAAAAAATTTTCCACTTCCATCTGAAAAGTGAAAACATTGTGGAAGTCTTTAACAGTGATAGCTGCTGCAAATGTTGAATTTAGCATTTTACAGGTCCTAGTGATAAATTATATTCTAGTAACTTAGCAAAGACAAGTTTTGCATGTGCTTTCATCTGGGACCAGCAGATTGCTGTTTAATTGCAATTTGCTAGTAGCTTCAGCATCTTTTTAATGCCAAAGATCAAATATAAGTTTATTCCTTACTCAACTGTCCTGTCTGAGGATTCTATGTGTTTGCGTAGAAGGTTTAATTTTAATATCTTGTATAGGTTGCAATTGGTAGAAGGCTCGGTATTGAAGAACCACTGCTTATGAAAATAATGAGAGCAACGCTTCATACGCACAGTGAGTGGTTTAAACTTCAAATGTGTAAAGATCGCTTTGAAGATTTTTTGAGGATTGATTCCTTGAAAGAAGTTAATACTCCCATGCTTTCTGCTTGTTCCATGTCAAAATCAAATACTGATAGCTGCACCCAGGGATCCTCCCTAGTTACAGTATCTTCAGGCACGAGATTGTCAGAAGATGGTAGTAGTCCAACTCAGGCATCATCCAGAGAGGTGCATGATGAAAATGCAATTCTCAAAGTTATGGTAAGTTATGTATGTCTTCTTGTATTTGTGTTGAATCCTTCCGCTCTCTCTCTTATTTTTCACTGAGTGGGTTTTGTTCAAAAGTGAATGGGTGCAATAGAGTCACAGTCACTCCATGCTCCTAGCAATTCTAGGAAACCAAGTGAATTTTGCGGAAATCAGAAAATGTAGAACCTAATAACTAATGGACTAATCCAGTACGGAAGTCTCTACAAGAGTTGATAAGAACTGTTAACTTTATACTCAGGGCTGTCCCAGAATAATCTTATACCTATCATCTTCAAATGGACTTGGAATCGTTTATTTGCAGTGATGTTTTTCCTTAAAGAGTAATTTAATTCCCAGTTCTCTGTATATAATGCCTATAAGTGTTACATTTTCATAATGTCAATAAGTTGATGAAGACAGCAGATAAGTGTTAAATTTTCATCATATTTTGTTACTGTCATACTGTTGTTTCTGTTCTCACACAAACACTGTGACAGTGGACTTCCTCTGTTTCTCTGTGGAGATGAGGCTTATCCACCGCAATCCCTTTTTTCTCTTTCTTTCCAGTAAAATAAGCCTGTGATTTAAGCTTGTGTGCTGACACTTGTTTTCAATGGTGCCCGCAGTTTTTGTAATGATTTATATGACCTTTACATTTTGCATTGGCGCAGGAATTTCTCGCGTTGCCAAGGGCTGATGCCATTCATCTTCTGGCACAGTACAACGGGAATGCAGAGACTGTAATCCAGCAAATATTTGCGTAGTTTGACATCAGAAACTGTACCAAAATCAATTCGTTAATTTATTTTGAATTATATTGTTTTATTCAATTTGTATCATAGCTGTAGATATTGAATGACTTTGCTCTAGTACCTAAGCTCAAAAACACTGCCTGCTTTTTATTGGCCTTTGTTACATAATATAATGTCCTAATTAGATAATCTCCTAATTAGTGGTAGCAAATATCTTAATTAGATAATCCTCTAATTACTGGTTGTAAATATCCTAATTAGTATAATATTCTAATTAGTATAGTTGTCTTATTAACATTTCATCTTTGTATACAAATATGTAAAGCTTGTAGTAATAAAATATATGAAATACATTCTCATATTTCTGTTTTTACATGGTATCAGAGCGCTGGAGAGTAAGATTTGGATCTGGAATACATTTTTCTAGATTTTGGTTATCTGTCAATTTGATATATTAGGGTCCGGAAATTGGGTCATCCACTTGGAGTGATCTTCTGTTGTCATTGCCGTTTGGCTCGCCTCTGTCTATACAACACCTTTCCAGGCTTGGTTAAGGTTATACTCTCTTGGTTTTGCTATTCACTTGAGATCAGGTTCTGTTTACTCACTTTTTCGAATTTGTAGATTCTGGTTGTGATTTGTTGCTTCTGTTTTGTTGAGATTATTGCTTTTGTGTGAGTTATGGCTAACAAAAAGACAATTAGTGTTTCTGATGTGATTCTGGTAATGTCTAAAATTACGGAACACAAACTCAATGGCTCTAATTATATGAATTGGAGCAAAACGATTCGTCTTTATTTATGGAGTATTGAAAAAGACCAACATATGACTGACAATCCTCCTAAATATGAGTTTAGACAGATATGGTTGAGGGAGGATGTTCGGTTATTTTTGCGGATTCGTAGTTCTATTGATAGTGAGGTTATTGGCTTGATTAATCACTGTGAATATATCAAAGAATTGATATATTACTTAGATTTCTTATATTCTGGGAAAGAATATTTTCTGAATTTATGTGGTTTGCAAATCATTTTATCGTACAAAGAAATAAGATCAATCTCTTACTGCTTATTTTATGGATTTTAAGAAAACTTATAAACAACTTAATATGCTATTGTCATTTAGTTCTGATGTGAAAGTTCAGTAGAGTCAACGGGAGCATATGACAATTATGAGCTTTTTAGCTGGTCTCCTTCCTAAATTTGAGACTACAAAGTCTCAGATACTATCAAGTTCTGAGATTTCTTCTTTACATGATGTTTTTAGCAAGATACTTCTCACAGAGGGAACTCCACCTGTTCAGTACAATAGTGCTCTTGTTAGCCAAAATCATGAGTTTGGACGTTCTTATTACAGAGGTGGTGGTAAAAGAGGGGGATCCAATTCTTTTGAGCCTCGAGCACTGGAGTCAAGAGTGATTGTATGCCATTATTGTCATAAGTCAGACCATATGAATAAGGATTGCAGAAAGCTTCATAATAGAAATCAGAAAGCTCACTCTGCTCATGTGGCAACCATTACTGATGTATCTGAGAAATCAATTCTTATCTCTACAGATCAATTTGCCAAGTTCTCTCAGTAACATGAATCATTGAAATCTTCATTTACTCCAGTTACTGCTATTGCAAATTCAGGTAAATCCAATGCATGTCTTGTTTCCACCTCCTCCAAATGGGTCATTGATTCTAGTGCTACAAATCATATGACAGATAATTCTAGCTTCTTTTCTACTTTTCAGTCACATAAATCCATCTCTAATGTCACCTTAGTAGATGGGTTATCATCTTTTGTTCTTAGGTCTGGCACAATTACTTTTACCCCCTTGCTTCCTTTAACATCTGTTCTTCATTTACCTCAGTTATCTTTCAATTTGATTTCTGTAAGCCAAATTACTCGCACTCTTAATTGCAGCATCTCATTTTTTCTTGATCATTACTTATTTCAGGATTTTATGACGAAGAAGATAATTGGTAAAGGACATGAGTTACGAGGCTTCTACATTCTTGACACCCATATACCTAGATCTATTGCCTGCTCTGGAGTTACATCCTCTTTTCAGACGCATTATCGGTTGGAACATCCATCTCTTCCTTTGCTTAAGAAGTTGTGTTTTCAGTTTAGTAGGTTATCTTCCTTAGATTGTGAGTCGTGTCAGTTTGCTAAACATCATCGTCTTAGTTCGAGTCCAAGAGTCAATAAAAGAGCAAATTTTCCTTTTGAGTTAGTTCATTCTGATATTTGGGGTCCTTGTCTAGTTCAGTCTAAAATTGGATTTAAATACTTTGTAACTTTTGTTGATGACTATTCTCATATGACTTGGTTATATCTAATAAAAAGTCGTTCAGAATTGTTTACTCATTTTTGTGCTGAAGTTAAAACACAATTTAATATTTATGTCCATACATTGCGAAGTGATAATGCAAAAGAATATTTGTCAGTTTTTTTTTTGAAATTATATGATTCAAAATGGCACCTTTCACCAAACATCTTGTGTTGATACCTCATCACAAAATGGAATAGCAGAGCAAACGAATAGACATCTCCTTGAAATAGCAAGAGCTTTTTTGTTTCAAATGAAAGTTCCTAAATTTTTTTTGGCTGATGCAATTTCAACAGCATGTTTTCTGATTAATCGCATGCCTTCCTCTGTTCTTCATGGTGAGACCCCTTACAATATTCTCTTTCCTACTAAATCAATGTTTCCTATCAAACCTATGATATTTGGTAGTACTTGTTTTGTTCGCGATATTCGTCCACATGTCACTAAATTAGACCACAAATTATTAAAATGTATCTTTCTTGGATATTTTCGTTTGCAAAAAGGGTATCGGTGTTATTGTCCGGATCTTAATAAGTACCTTGTATCCTATGATGTCACTTTTTTGGAAGAAACACCATATTTCTCATCTTC
Source organism: Balakata baccata (assembly GCA_949630135.1). Lineage (NCBI taxonomy): Eukaryota > Viridiplantae > Streptophyta > Magnoliopsida > Malpighiales > Euphorbiaceae > Balakata > Balakata baccata. The sequence continues at coordinate 35,279 of CATIWF010124842.1, forward strand.
TGCTTTAGCACATCAGGGGGAGGATGATGATTTGTTAGTCTACACTATCACATTCTCTGAACCAGTTCCTAACTCGGCTCCCGTCAGACCCCCAATTCGTCAGGTCTATTCTAGAAGACAACACCCTCCTGATCTATGTCCTGCACCAACTCCTCCTTCATCAGACCCTGTTTCAAGTGATGATCTTTCTATCACTTTGCGCAAAGGTAAGTGTCAATGTACTTATCTTATTTCCTCTTTTGTTTCTTATCATCACTTGTCACCCTCTTCTTGTTCATTTGTTGCATCTCTTGATTCCATCACCATTTCTAAAACTGTTCATGAAGCCTTGTCTTATTCTGGATGGTGTAATGCAATGCTAGAGGAAATGAATGCTTTAGATGACAATGGTACTTGGACCTTGGTTGATTTACCTCCAGGGAAACAAGCTATTAGTTGCGAATGGGTGTTCACAGTTAAGGTGAATCCTGATGGGTCCGTTGCTCGCTTAAAGGCTCGTCTTGTTGGTAAAGGCTATGTTCAGACCTATGGAATGGATTATTTTGACACTTTTTCTCCAGTTGCTAAACTAACATATGTCAGATTGTTTATTTCTATGGCAGCTACTCATAATTGGCCTTTGTATCAGCTTGACATCAAGAATACTTTTCTCCATGGTGATCTCTATGAGGAAGTTTATCTAGAGCAACCTCTAGGGTTTGTTGCTCGGGGAGAGTCTGGAAAAGTTTATCGTCTTCAAAAATCTTTGTGTGGCTTAAAACAGAGTCCTCGAGCTTGGTTTGGCAAATTTAGTCAGGCATTTGAGAAGTTTGGGATGCAGAAATGTAAGTTTGACCATTCAGTATTTTACAGACAGTCTGAAGCTGGGGTTATTTTGCTAGTTGTGTATGTTGATAACATTGTTATTACTGGAAGCGATAATGTGGGAATCTCATCTCTAAAGTCCTTTCTTCATACTCAATTTCACACTAAAGACTTAGGGATGCTAAAGTATTTTTTAGGTGTTGAAGTAACAAGGAGTAAGAAAGGTATTTTCCTATCTCAGCGGAAATATGTGTTTGACTTGTTATCTGAAATAGGAAAATTGGGGGCAAAGCCATCAAGTACTCTGATGATTCCTAATGTGCAACTTATAAAGGATGGTGAACTATTTGAAGATCCTAAGAAGTATAAAAGATTGGTTAGGAAGTTGAATTATCTCACTGTGACTTGTCTGGATATTGCATATTCTATTAGTATTGTGAGTCAATTTATGTCGTTACCAACAGTTCATCATTAGACAGCTTTAAAACAAATTTTGTGTTACTTGAAAGGAGCCCCTGGATGTGGTATCTTGTATGCGAATCATGGACAAACTTATATTGAGTGCTTCTCAGATGCCGATTGGGCAGGTTCAAAGATTGATAGAAGATCTACATCAGGCTATTGTGTTTTTATTGGAGGAAATTTGGTTTCATGGAAGAGTAAAAAGTAAAATGTTGTATCGCGCTCAAGTGCTGAATCAGAATATCAGGCCATGACACAATCTGTATGTGAGATTATGTGGATATGTCAACTGTTGACTGAGGTGGGTCTCAAGATTACGGTACCAGCAAAGTTGTGGTGTGATAATCAAGCCGCTCTTCATATTGCTTCTAATCATGTTTTCCACGAACGAACAAAATATATTGAGATTGACTGCCACTTCGTTCAGGAGAAACTACAGCAAGGTTTGATCTCCATAGGATATGTGAAGACAAGAGAACAATTAGTAGATCTATTCACTAAAACTTTAAATGAGGCTCGAGTTGATTATTTTTGTAACAAGTTGGACATGATTAATATCTATATTCCAGCTTGAGTAGGAGTGTTACATAATATAATATCATAATTAGATAATTCTCTAATTAGTGATTGTAAATATCCTAATTAGTGATGGTAAATATCTTAATTAGTATAGTTGTCTTATTAGCATTCTATTTTTGTATATAAATATGTAAAGATTGTAGCAATAAAATATATGAAGTACATTATCATATTTCTGTTTTTACAGCCTTTATATATATATATATCAAACAATAATTTATTGGATATGAGAATTAAGTTATAAATTGTATAATTCACATCTATTTATTTATATTTGGATCATTATACACTCGCATGTATATGTTTGGGCATATAGTTGGATCATTCTGAAGCTTTGGGACGTGGTGATCTTGATTCGCGAAGCTTCTTTTCATCTGAAAGTTTCTTTGCAAACCTGAATCCGTAGAAAGTGTTTGATGATTAGTAATTCAATATATATAATTATGTAATGCACAAAATATTTAGTATTACAGAGGGAAAATATCAAAATAGAACCTTTGCAGAGCTTGGTCATAGGTACCAGCATTTGGGATTGGTTCATAGAGTCCAGTTTCCATGTTTAAACATGAAACAGGACTCCTCAACAAATTTTCTCCAACTTTAACAAGTTCTTCCAAATTTTCTTTTGTAGATAAATCCGCAGATGACAAGTTCCCTTCCAGTTTGTCATCCTGATTATTTAATTTATCCGTCAACACGCAAAATAGTTAGGTTAGAAAATGCAGCCCATGAATTTTTGGACAAAGCAGAAATGGAAATACTCATCCAAAACCACAATACTTGATATATATATATATATATAGGCAAAAGACACCCCATCATTTGCATTTATCTATTTTTGTTGTTTTATTTATTTATTTGATTTTTGATATATGTTAATTCTTATATTTCGTTTTTAGTCTATTTTGTACGTTAAAAAATAAATTTCCTTTATAACATGCTTATTGCCATATCAAAAAATAATGCTTGTACTTCATTTGTTAAATTTTTCGATATATTACACTATATAGTCAGATTTGATATATTTTTGAAAAATTAAGTGGTAAAATAGACCAATTATAACAAAATATAAAAAGTAATTTATACCAAAAACCAATAAAGAGGTAAATTAACAAAAATTGATGTAATGGCTTATATATATATATCAAAAAATCACCTCTACTATAGGAATCTAACTTCAATTTATAATTTTCCTTAAAAAACTATAAAAGGGAAGAATGAGAACGTACATCAATTCGAAGGTAGTTATCTTGAGAACGAAAAGCTTCAAAAACAACACGATTGTGATAATCAACCATGTCTGCACTAGCTTTGTTATAACAATCCAACAGAGGGGTAGAGCCCTGGTAATATAACCAGCTTATAACTCCCCATTTCGAAGCCAATTTAGCGTTGAACTTTCCTCCATCTGACTTGGAGCCTGCCCCCAGTGATATCACGAGCAGACGGTCATAATCCATCTGCTTTATAGGGAAGAAATCTGGGTTCTTTTTTATTGTCTGCTTAGTTACTTCGCTAATGGCTACCAAAGTCTGCATCAAACTAATGGGGTTATACATAATTTAAACTCATTTTCCAAGTCCTATTTCTCTGTTAGAAATTCTTACTGGGTTATTAGCAGCCAAGCCCCCATCAATAAGGTTGAATTCTTTCATTGTCCCATCAGACTCTTGGTTCTTAAAGTCATAAGCAGGAAGCAAAGTTGGAGCTGCTGAGGTTGCTATGCAAATGTCTGAGAGTAGAGCATCAAGAACTGGATGATCCGTCACCTACATAAAACATTTGTCATATCATGCAACAGAAAAAATTAAGTTAATAATAATCTTATGAACCAAAAATTAATATATTTTGGATAAAAGAAGAGTAATTAAGAATTAATTATTAGTGTCATAATTAGAAAATAAAACCTGATATGAAGAGAAGATAGTAGGCTGGAATTTCTTGATGTCAAAAGTTGGAATAACCACATTTGTTAGGGTTTGGTGCAACTTTGTGTTCTTTAAAATGCCCCTCACTAGCTTGTGTAGATATTTCCCATTATACTTGGGTCCAACTAAAGCCTTCCATTGATTTACTACACCAGCTAGCAACCCACTGCATTTTTCAAAAAATTCATAGACTTGATCAAATCAATCAATCAATATATGTATACAATTTTGATAATATATATCCTTACGGTGTCTGTGGGAAAATGTTAGGGCAATTTTCAAGGTAAAAGGGGACTATATCTTTAGCAGCAAATAAAGGACGTTGGTGTTCATTTGGAGCAGCTAGCATGGCAGTGATTAGCCCACCAGTACTTGTGCCCGCTATTACATCAAAATAATCTGCAATTCTTACATCTTCACCATCAAGCTCCTGTACATGAACAACAATTAATCAGGATATAATATAAAGGAAATTAAATTAATGTTTGTTAAAACGTTATTGTATTACCTGAAGTTTAGATTCAAGGTAATTAAGAATAACTCCAGGGATAATTCCTCTGACTCCTCCGCCATCAATACTAAGAATAGTGACAAGATTTCCATATGCTGGGGGCTGAATTTTTGAACTTGTTCTTCTCTCCATTTCTTGCTAGCTATCTATGTTGATTAATTCTCTATTTGGTGTTTTATTCTCTAATCATCACAATTGAACAGGTTACTGAGTTGCACGTTCACTTTTTAAAAATGTCTTTTCTTTCTCGAGAAACTTATAACCAAATTTGATTTGTTGCTTATTTTTTAATGAATCATATGGCCCTTTTTCTTTTTATCAAATTCGGGCAAAACCTTTGATGGAAGGAAAGACAAGGCATCCAATGAAATATTATAATATGGGTCAATTATACCTTTGAGGATATGGGTTGGCATTGCCATATTCATAAATAAATGTTGGGTTTGATAAACTTATAAAATTAAATTAAACTATGGTATAAAAATTTAGATTTTTATTCATAAATTGTAAATTTCAGTTTCAAAATTGGGTTGGAGACAGTATATGTTTCCAATTTCTAAAATGGTTCGTTTATGATGTTAAATCTGAATTGTTTGATTTAAATTAATATATATTAGTTCTGTAGTCCTTTTCATGTTCTTAAACATAGTATAAAATTATTCATTTTTAGAATTTAGTCATTGAACAGGTCTACATTATTGATGAAATTAGAACTGCTGCAATTCTAAGAAAAAGATGGGTTTTTTTTTTTTTTGCCTAGTTGTAGTTTTTTTAAATAATTATTACATCTTGATAAAATCAGTGGTAATTTTTCTTTTCTATTTTGATATTTTCCATCCATTCCAATACAACATTACATTACATACTTTAATAGTATATTGATATCTTATAAATTTTCATTTGATATACAAAATCTCAAATTCCAATACTGGGCATAGATCAACATTGAAATTTGGAAATAAACGTTTTACTATTTTATGAAGACCAGAATTTAGATTAATTAATACAACATCTAAATTGTAAAATATTGGATGGGTCAGAACAAAAAAAAATTATTGTGTATATATATATATATATATATATATCACAAATCTTAGTGGCCCCACTTTGTTTTATTTTGTTTTTTCTATGTGAAAATATATTTAAAGTCTGTTTTTTTAAGAAATTTTTTTTTTCCAAGACAGGAAGGTGTTAATTAAGTGGAATTAAGCATTTCAATTTTTAATTTGATCATTTATATATGTTAATTCTCTGCGACTTGATATTAAACGTTTTTAGGGAAAATACAGACATGCCAGAAGAAGATTTCATAGAAATTAGCAGATGTAAAATTAATTAATTACCTTGTTAATTAATCATATATAAATAATAATAATAAAACATTGTAAAGTGATCCAATTTAAGAATTAATAACTTCATTGCTCACTCCAATATTTACTAAAGTATTCCAACTTATTTGGCACCTTGTGTCAGTCAAGGACGGAAGAATAATAATGAAATATTATATAGAAAGAATAAATATAAAAATAAAATATTTTCAGTTTTCATATCCATTAAACAAGCAAGCATTTTTATTTTTTAATATGAAGATCAAGGAGAGTTGATAGCTTTAATTTTATAATTTTTTCTTTTAGTTTTAGCCATCTATATTTGTTTAGATTTGTATCGGACAAATCCGTAAGAGTATCTTTAAAAATATTCCTTATTTTAAAAAGTATTTTTAGTATAATAAAAAGCATATTACACTACTTTTAAATATAGAGATTAAAAAAATTTTTACAAACTCCAATGGATTTTTTATATTTGTACTCCTCATTTTACTTTATCTCATATAAATTAATGTTTATCAAAATAAAAAGTTAAATAACATTTATTATAAAGAAAGAGAAAATTATTTTTTAAGAAAATAACATATCAATAAAAGATAGAATATGTACATAAAGTGGATGTGTATTAATTGTAATTAGATTAGTGAGTGAAATTTGACTTTTTAAATGTAGAGAGCTAAACTCACTATCTACTTTAAATTTTAAGGAAATTTTTCATAAATACAAAAAAAAAAATAATTATAACTTTACCTTCAATCAATATTGTTTTCAATTTTACCAAAAAATACTTTATACAATTATACCAGCACATCCTGTATACCTTAGGCATATCTCAGGTATACCTTCGGTCTAAAGTACTTAGCAGAACATAAGATAATATTTGGTATATCTTAGTTATACCTTGAGTATATATTGGAAATACCTTGGACCTAAAATAATTATGTGAACAAAAGCTATAAAATCTGGTATACCTTGGACATAACTTGGATATATCTTGGGGATATCTTGGGCCTAAAACAGTTTTGAACAAAAGTTATAAAGTCCAATATATCTTAGTAATAACTTAAGCCTAAAAAAATTGTGAACAAAGGTTATAAGGTTCGGTATGCTTTGGGTATATCTTGGGAATACCTTTGGCCTAAAACAGTTGTGAACAAAGGCTATAAAGTTTGATATATCTTGGACATACCTTAGGGTACCTAGGGAATACTTCGGTATACATTTGGGAATTTCATGAGAATACCTTAGGGATACTTTGAGTATACTTTGAGATATCTTAGTGATTTTCAAAAAAAAAAAAAAAATCAACAACATAAACAAAAACTCAAAAAAAGTAAATAAACAAATTTAATTTCAAAGTTTCCTCTTAAAGCAACCTGACGAATTCATTAAACTTAGAGCTAAAGCCAAATTCCAAAAATAATTACAGTATCATCATGAATCTTAGTGGTGATTTCTCTCTTCTTCGAAGAAGCAGAAGGGATTGGAGGGAGAAGGGCAATTGGATCGAAAAAGACCAGGTCGGAAACAAGAGAAAGTTTGCGATGGTAGATCTTGAAGAAGATGAAAAGGCTATAACGATTAAATCAGTATATTTAAGACGAAAATAATATAAAGGCTGCTAAAAGCAAACAGAGTTACAATGAAAAACAAAGAAAGAGAAGGAAAAAAAGATAAATAAGTTGGTGGAGATGAAAATAAAATAAAAAAACTATCAACAATATTGAAACAAACAATTAAAAAACCATGAAGGGTGAAAATTTCTCAAAATTTAAAGATAGTCCATTGGATAATTTTTTATGGTATAACTCTTTAAAATAAAGAATATAATTTAAATAAAAAGTCCATTAAAAATGTTTTAATTATAAGGATAAAATATTTATTTTTAAATTTAAAAAATACACTACATTCAAAATTTGAGCTTGAAATTTTTAATTAAAATAGAAGGAATCCGTATTATTCCATCTTACCCAATACAATATATGATTTCCTTGGTTTTTCGCCACAAGTTGTTTCTTTATATATCATATCTCAAAATTTCTTGGTTTTGTTCGAGTCAACATTAAGAACCTGCCTTGTATGTTTGTCTCTCTAGCTAATAAAAATTTGGTCAATATAATCTTTTCTTCATTTTTTTTTTTTAGAATATAATGCATTCTGTTAATTGGGGAAATCACCATACAAAAATGCCAACAAAACGAATGCATCTTTTAGAACAGCATTTTCCATTTCAATCGATCAACTCAACAGGACAGCCCACCAAATGTTTGACTTTTTGTATACTAATATTATTTATTAGAGAATTTATTTTATTCCAAATTACCTTTCACATTACTTTTAAGTTTTAATTTAAATCCTAAACTATTTTTGTTCTAGCATCTTCCAATTTTTGCCGAATAATCTCCTTATGATGTCACTTATCTCCTAAAGATATCAACTACCTATTTCTTTTTGGGAATTTTATAAAAATAAAAAAAATTTAAATATTTATAAAATTATTATTGGTTATTTTTTTTTTTAATTTTACCTAAGACATGTAAAAGTAATTACAATAGTACCGATTTCTTAAAATTTCCTCGGAATGTATTCAAACGGTATGTAACATCCTTCCATATAATCAGAGTAAATCTAATTATATGAGATAATGTTATTAATTTTTACCAAAAACAGTTAAATTAAATATTATTTTGTACTATGGTCATAATAACTTAAATTTTAAAACCAAAAGACATGTATGAAGCGAAAAACATAATATTACACATCCATAAAATTATTGAGCTATAACCAACTCAAAAATACAAAACTTCCTTTTAAAAAGAATAAATAAATAAATACAACTCGAAAGTTCTTTTATAAATCCCAACTAAAATTTCACATCATGCATATATAATCACTTTCGTAGTGTCAACTTGACCTTTGATTTTTTGAGTTTTGTATCTGTCAACAGTTACAAGATCTCCCAACCTACAAGTGAAAAAAAAAAATTTACACGCTAAGTAACTCTTGCTTAGTGGTGTATATATATATTCGAATCCACCACAATTTCATGATATTATCGAGCAAACCTGCAAATAATAATATATCACATATTCCTCCTACAATATGCCAAGTAAAATACAATTACAAAACTCGCACATATAAAAATGCCCAACATGCAAGTGTCATCTATGCTTACTTTATCTCTCAACATGATACTTATAACACATCAATTATTTCTTTCTTACCACATACCAAAAATAGTACATAATAATATCACTCATGCAAACAAGCCCACATGCATGTGTCATGCCATAAACTTTGTTTTACATATACATGTTACTCCACATATCACATTTATATGTTATGCACATATATGAGCTAGTCAATTGCACCAATTTTATCTCATCATGTCACAATGAAAACACACGTAGAAACATCACATGCATAACATAGCTCTTTATTACATCACATAAATAATTCTCAATATTCTTGCCTCATTACTTACCATTATAGTGTTATCATGATCACTTTGTCCATATACTCTACAATAGACTATAATGGATATGGGCACTCTATTGGCTACTCCAAGTCTTGGCTATTCTGAGTCATTTCAAGCCCTCACCTGAGAAAATATCATCACAAGTCTTTGGGGGTGGCACTCTAGGCATAATCCATCAATGCATGGGTCTCATCTCCCATAATGGCCAATTCTGGGCCTAAAATGATACCAAAGCTCACTCAATGACATGTCATATATCCTAACTCTAGTTTTAGTTATATTAATCGGGCATTGACTTCTCACAGTTCTCCATTATTGGAATCTTCCATCTCATCACAATTAACTCATGAGTAAATCGCATGGAACTCACATGTTCATCATAATTAGCTCACAAGTACAATCACATGTAACTCACATGTTCATCACAATTAGCTTATAGATACATCATAGTGAACTCTCATGTTCATTACAATTATTTCGTAGGTTTACCACAATTAAGTCACATGTTCGCCATAATGTACTCACAGGTTCATCATGCAACTAAAAACACTAACATCCAAAATTAATCATCCACATTTATTTTACTCAATTATGCCCATTTAATAAACAATTCTTTAGCATGATCATGCATCCACACTTCCAAAGATTTAGTTCATTCATAATATTCAATCCAACACACATGGCATCAAGCACATAATGAGATTGCAGGTCCATATGTACAGAACTTAGCCGAAACAGCATTTCTCACAACATCTGTCTTCAACCAAGCTTAATCCTTATTGGAGGTGATTTTCATGCTATAAACTTCCTCCTAACACACAAACACATCGTCAATCAACTCAAGCAATATAAAGACTCGTACCTTTGAATTCCATTACGGTTTTGATCTAACATTTTTATGACCTTTAGAAGACTCATTTACCCACACATTTCATGTAACCATTCTTGAATTCACATTCTATATGGGTCAAAATAATCATACAACTTACTATAGGAAAATTCGTAATAAACAGTGCCTAGCGTTATTATTTCTTCCATAACTCTCAATCCACTTAAGAATTTGTTCTGAAAGTTTTAGGACACCTAGGGGGATATTTACCTATATTTTTCATGTTTTAGCCATCCCCTAATTCCCACTCTATGTTGGTCAAAAATAGCAAATACATTTTCAGTATATGATTCGTTATAGTACAGAGCAGCATGTAAATACAGGGGCATATCTCTTACATTACTAGTCCAAAATCCAATCTGTTTGTTTCATATTAAACTTAAGACATAAAGAAACATTTTTTTTAGTTACATGATCCTCTAAATCTATCTCTAAGATGTTCAAAAATAAAATAGAACATCATAGTCAGATTGGATTCAAATTTTCAGATTTAGGGTTGAAGAAAAATCCATGAAATCACTTCTTTTTTTTATTATTATTTCTAATGCTTTAAAGAAGAAGAGAATTAGTAGATAAAATTATTTCCTTGAAGATCTAGATGGATCTTGCCCTAGAAATCTTTTTTTCCTTCTTCCTCTTTCCTCCAAATCTACATGCTTTGGTCAAAATCACCTTTTTATACTCCTCCCTTTCAATTTTCAGCTTAGATTTATAATTCTCTTTATTAAAATTTGATTCTTACCTCTTAGATGGAGTAGGAGATGAAGATAAAGGTACGTTGCAGAAAATGGGATTTTCACATGAAAGAGGAAAATAAAATTGTGTGAAATAATTTTTTCTATATATTCATAAGCCAAATTACAGTCTAATCCCTATGAACCAACGGCTCAAATTAAGCTGTCTTCTTTCAATTGACAACCACAAGTTAATATTGGCCAATCATATCAAAGTTTTGGTCAAACAAATATTTTAAATCATAAAATATTAATATTCCATCGCTACTCATGTATTTTATCCCAAAAATGCTTTCAATGTAATTCTTCCTTCTTAATAAATTATATTCAATAATTCGATAATCCCTTAAATGATTAATTCATTAATTTTTGTCCAGATTCAGACTTCGATAAATGCAATTGTGACCTTACGGTATGCTTGCAAGACAAGTCTAAATTTATGGGTGTTACACGATATATCTCTGGAATAATTTTGATATAATTTTGGCATACTTTTGTTCAATTTTCGCTAAAAAAGAATAGAACAAGAATTGAATCATTAAAGAAAAAAAACAAAAAGAATTGAATTGAATACAAATTCAAAAGCATAGCAAATTTTTAAACAAATAGCATTCAAATCATTGTTGAGTATTGACTGATTGCCTAAAAGGTATATCTCTGGAATACTTTCGGTATATATCGGGCATGTATCAGTTCAATTTTCACTAAATAAGAATTGAATCATTAAAGAAAAAGAACAAGAAAAATTGAATTGAATCTAAATTCAAAAGCATCACAAATTCTCAATTAGCATTCAATTCATTATTAAGCATTGATTGATTACCTAGAAGGTATATTTCTGGAATACCTTAGGTATACATTGGGCATAAGATGAAGAGAAGAATTGAATCCAAATCCAAAAACTTCATAAATTCTCAAACTAGCAACATTCAATTCATTGTTAAGCATTGGTTTACCTTTCGGAATATACCATGAGAATACCTTATAAATTCTTTGGGTATACTTAAAGAATACCTTGAGTATATCTCGAGATTACCTATATTCATTTTTAACCAAACACACAAACAAAGAGAAGAAGAAGAAGAAAAAATTAATTAATAAATTATTTAAGGTGTTTGTTTGCCTTGTGTTATTCCTTATGAACCATTAAACAAGATTTCTATAGTTCTTTGTATAGATTTGGGGTATACTTTGGAAATATCTATGGAATACCTTCGGTCTTCTTTGGGAATTTCTTATGAATAATACCTTAAGAATTCTTTAGAAGGAATTTCTTGAGAATACTTTGGAAATATTTTTAGAATATTTTTGGAAATTTCATAGGAATATATCGGGTGTGCTTGGAATACCTTAATGATTCTCATCCAAAAAAAAAAAAACAAAGATCATAACCAAAAACCATAAAAAATTATAAAAATAACACAATCAATTTATATTCACATTGAGCATTAGATTTAATTCAACAAAAAAAAATCTATAATTACAGCAGCATTATCGTAGATTAATAAAATCTAATATATTATCCAATCTAACTACTACAAACACTAATATCATTGCCGTCGAATACCATTCCAGCAGCTGGACACCGTTGTCGTTGTATCAGTTTCTTATACACTATGAATACCGTTGTCGCTGCGACATCTCGAGTAGGACAAGAGAGAGAAAGAAAAATACGAAAAGCGAACAACAATCAAAGAAAGAAGTGAACACAAAAGAAATTGATTTTGGAAAAATTGAAAAAACAAAAAAATGCGGATATTTTTTATAAAAAAAAAAAAAGTTAAAAATCGGTCAACATATGAAAATTCCTCTTTCTTTTTTGCCGTTAGACTTGGAATGTTTTGATGTAGCATATTCAAATGGTGGAATGTCTGTTGGTATATTCCAAATTCAGTTGTCTCCCTCTTTGAGGAATGATATTCATTCTCCCGCAAAACTACTTTCCTAAATAAAAGTTGGAGGTTATTATTTTTTACTATTATTTAGTCTATACGACTTGAGCGCAACAAGATTATTTTCAACAATACTTTTCTCTCCTAAGTCCTTCTCATCATGGTAATATTATCTCACTAGATTGAAGCTCTTAAACCCTCTTTTCCTTACTCTCTAAATCAGGTCATATGTCATCTAATTGCATAAAGAATTGGGAAAAACAATATTCTCCTAGACCAAAAACTCTGTAATCTCCACCGCCAACTATGTTCTTTAAATGGAATGTGGATGCCATTTCTTTTGGCAAATCTAGGCCTACAGCTATTGGTGGCGTTCTTTGTTCCTCCTATGGTTTCTTTCGGGCAATTGTCTCATGCATGCTCTATAGGCATTAAAGACTCAAATGAAGCTAAACTCCTTGCTATTTTAAAAGCTCTTGAGATCTCGGCTTCTAATAATTTCTTTGCTCGTTCTCACCTTCTTATGGTGTATGATTCTAGTAATGTTGTATGTTGGGTTATTGGTTCGATATATGCTTGCCTTTAAAAGCTATGGGACACATTACACAAAATCAGAAGCCCATCAAATTTTGTCTGCTCTTTCTTTATTAAACATATCTTGAGAGAAGCAAATTATACTATTGATAGTCTAGCTAAATCAGGCATCTTCAGGCATTCTGATTTTATAGCTTGGTTGTAGCAAAACTTTTTGTTTACTCTGGTCTTTATTCCATATTCTGTAATTTTTTCCTTTTCTGACTTATGTATCTATGTCGGGGTTTTTTCACATAGAATTGGAAATTAAGGTTAGGTCTCTTTGGATGTTCTAGGTAAGGTCTGCTAGTCTGGATTAGCTTCCCTTCCTCTTTTTTGTGTTTTTTCTCTTTTTTTAATTAATTAGTTTTTCATTAACATATCTTACACATAATTATTACATATTAGATTCGTCATTAATCACCATTTGATTTTTATATGAATTTTTTGTTTTTTATTAATTTATTTCATCTTAGTATGATATTTTATTTATAGTAAATTATCGAGCGCATGTTTATCTCAAATTTTATCAAACTACTAATTTGTCCATTATTAAAAGTCATATATAAAATAGAAATAGTAAATAATTTACAGTTCCAGTAATAATAAATTATATATGGTGAATTATGGTGATAAATTTATATGTTTATTGATTAGAATTTGGTTATTCATTGTTCTCAACTTTGCATAAGATTATTTTGAGTATACTTAATTGTTATCTCTTGAATATAATTATTCATCGTTTTAAACTTAATTTTTCATTAGATGTTCATTGTTTATAACACATTTTTTATTATTTATTAAGTTATTTAATTATTTAATTACTTATTAATATTTAAGTTAATTAATTTAATAAGTAATAAATTAATAAAATATTTTAATATTTTAACATTTTAATAGAAAAATATTTTAAATAATATAATTATTATATAAAATGATATAAAATAAAAAATAATATTAATTTTAAATTTATATTAAAATAAATAATATAATATAATTCACAAACATATCAAAACTAATATTTTTTCATTCAAAACGATAAATAACAAATAATTAAAATACTCAATAATACTAAATAATTAGGTTAATTAATTTAATAAGTAATAAATAAAATAAAATGATTTAAATATCTAATATTTTAATATAAATTAAAAAATAAAATAAATTAAAATAATATTAATATTAAATTTATATGGAGATGATTGTTAATTATATTTGATTCTTATATCATACTATATATATATATATATATATATATAAACAACGGTAAATTATCTTGCTCATTAATCATCGTACCCATTATGATTGTTAATTTATTTACTACATACAAATTATTTTGTCTATTACATTTTTTGTAATATGTCTTTCTAATATTTTTTTATTAAATTATTTTTTATTTCTTTTTAATATTAATTATGTGTTTTTTATATAGTTATCTAGTCATAATAGAATTGAACTTCTAATTAATGAATTATTAATAAATTAAATTATTAAATAACAAAATTAACTCAATTAACTAATACAATCAAATTGATTTTTTAGTAAATTTGTCAATCCCATCTATTCCCACTTTTATATACTAGTTTTTTATTAATGTGTTTTGCACATGATTATTAGATATAAAACTCATCATTAATTACTATTTGATTTTTATATAATAATAATTTTGTCTAACAAATTAATTTTAGTTACTTTTAATTATCATTATCATATAATTAAGTCACATTTAATTTAAATAATAATGGTTGTTAATGATATTTAATTCTTATATTATACAATATATATAAAAAAAAACTACATCAAATTATATTGCCCATTACAGTTATTAATTTATTTACTATATACAAATTATCTTATCCATTATTTTTTTACAGTGTCTTCCTAATATTTTTTAATAAATTATTTTTTTCTTTTTTTTAATATTAGTTATCTTTTTTATATATAAAATATAGTTATCTAGTTCCAATAGAATTAGCTTTCTAATTAATAAATTATTAATATTATTCACTAATAAATCAAATTATTAAATGATAAAATTAACTCAATTAATTAATACAATCATATTAATTTTTCATTAACGTGTCTTGCATATAATTATTAGATATTAAACTCGTTATTAATCACCATTTGGTTTTCACGCGTGCTACAACATTAAAAACACGCTCTCATTTTCCGTTGGACGGTATTAAACAACTTTAGATTCATTATTTAATAACTATATGTTTATTACTAAATAATTATATGTTCATTATTTAATAAATATAGATTCATTATTTTACAATTATAGGTTCATTATTTAACAACTGTAGATTCATTATTTAACAACGACAAGTTCATTATTTTACAACTATATGTTCATTATTTAATAATTATAGGATCAATGATGAAATTAACAATCAACACGCTCGTGTCCTGAATGAAAAACAACCAACACAATGTGCCATGTATGGACCAAATATGAAATTAGTCAAAAACACGCTCGTACCCTATATGGAAAACAACTAACACGCCGTGCCCTCATGATACTCATTTTTCATTTAACAATTATATGTTCATTACTTAACAGCTGTAGATTCATTATTTAACAAATAAATTTTACCTGAATTTTTATAAATCAAACTTTCACTAAAATTGTATTATCAATTGAAAATATGTTATTCTATCTGCAATCGACATAAAAAATCATATAATATAAAATAAATAAAAAAGATAATCGAATAGAAGAAGAAGAAGAGAGGAAACGGCATTAAATTCATTAAATTAAAAACAAAAGCACATATTGAAACATGTAACAACATGCATTTAAGTGCATATAATAATTTGTGGAGTTTTACATATAAAAAATACAATACTTTTGATAAATGATACAATATTTGAATCTTATATTACTTAAAATAATAAATTAATGAGTTTAAACTATAATTAAGGTCCCATTTACCAAACCTTTGAAAAAGAAATTGGAAAACTCAGTTTAAAAAAAAGAAATGAAAAATAAAACTAAATTTGAAAAAAAATTGTTTATTTAACAAAGTTAACAATGTTAGTTATTTGAATGGTTTATTTTATAAATTCGAAAAAGAATGGTTTTTAGTTATTTGTTTTTTATATATAAAAATATAGTTATTTAGTTCTGATAGAATTAAACTTCTAATTAATAAATTATTAATAATATTCACTAATAAATTAAATTATAAAATGATGAAAGTAACTTAATTAACTAATGTAATCATATTAGTTTTTCTATAAATTTGTGTATCTACTTCATTCCTACTTTTATATATAGTATGATATGATAATAATACAGGTTTTTTTATAAAAAATAAAAAAGAATTTTAAACTAAATTTTCTTACAATTAAATTGATTATAAAATGCTGGATGATTTATATTAAAAATAAAACAATCATGTTCATCTTATTTGTTAAAAAAAAAAAAAGAATTAATAAAAAGCCACAGTTAACTGTGAACAAAATGTTTTTGCAAATAAAAATATAATTTTGATAAAAAATAACAATTTAAAATTTTAAACCTTTATAAATTTTCTTGCAATTGCAACTCTTATTATAGTAAACAATATTGATTTGGACATTAAATTAATTTTCATTGATTGAGTATATTTTCGGGGACTAAATCTCTGCTCCAAAATTTTTTTAAATACTACTAAAAATCTAGTCGTTAAATGACTTCTAGTTGCATGGATAGTCGCGTAATCTTGCATATAGTGACAAAAGAATTAGTCTTCATGAAAAAAAAAAAAAAGAAAGAATTAGTCTTTGGCTGCGTAATTATTCTCTTATTCTTTGGAACCAGTCTAAAATCACCGTCGCCTATAGATGGAGCGTAGCGACGAGCGATGACCAGATTACGAGCGACTTCTGGGGATCGCACGCTGTTTTTGGCGACAAGATTTCTGTTGCCATATCCATTTTTTCTTCTTGCAATTTCCATCCATTGCAATGAATTCAAATTAATTAAAATAAGGATCAAAATAATTTTATAGTTTAATATTTAATTGTTTTATCAGTCATCAATATTGGAGATTTAATTAATTGCAAAATTACTGGGTTTAGGGTTTAAATTGTTAATGTGCTATGGGTGGTAGAGTTTTCATTAAATAAAATTCAGTTCCATTTCTTTTAATTTCAAACTAATTCAATTGAGATTAGTTTTGTTATTAAAAATTAAAAGGCACAAAAAACTTGCAAAATAGAAAGTCTTTTTTTTATTATTTATTTTTAGTTTTTAGTCAAACAAGTTAAATTGGATATTAATGCCACGATCAAGGAACATATCCTTTAAATATATTTGCATTTCATAATTTATTATAATATTTATTCAATCATGGACATTGCTTGTCTATGTAGAACACCATCCACATTTGACAAGAAATAGAAATGTAATAATTTTTTAGGAATTGTTAGTGGAGTTTGATGATTTCTGGGTGTATGTGTGAAGCCTTATATCATACAGTCCGATTTATAGAGCATTATGTACTTAAGGTCCAGTACACGTATAAGAGGTGGTAACAATTTTGTAAATAAAACAAATTTGCACAACTATTAAACATATGGTGGTAATTTCATGAATATCCATTATCCAGTTATTGAAAAATATTCATTATTTTATTGATAAATATTCATTAGTTTATTAAGAAATGTTCATTATGAATAAAGTAAATGTTTATTAGTTCATTACTGTAAAGAAATTAAAGAATAATATAATATTCATTAAATTATATACACAATGCATCGTCATTAAGAGGATTTAATGGATTTATATCTATAGATTAAGATAAAAAAATCGTAAATATTGATTATCCGGTTATTAAAAAAAGGTTCATTACTTTATTGAGAAATGTCCATTAATTTATTATTCATTATGAATAAAATAAAGATTTATTAGTTTATTATTACAAAATTTAAAGAAAATAATATAATATTCATTAAATTATATACAAAATGTATTTTCATCGAAATGATTTAATAGATTTATATATATATATATATCAAAATAAAAAAAATTGTAAATATTCATCATCTATTATTGAAAAATGGTTCATTACTTTATTAAAAAATGTTCATGAGTTTATTAAAAAAGATTTATTGTGAATAAAGTAAATGTTCATTAGTTTATTACTACAAAAATTTTAAAAAATAATATAATAATTATTAAATTATATATACAATGCATTTTATTTTAAGACTCTAAGTTTATTAGTAATGAAATAAAAAAAATCATTAATTTATTGAGAAATGTTTACTAGTTTATTAATAAAGTTCATTTATTATATTAATAGAAGTTCATTTTATGTCTATATACTTAATCTGATGGATATTTTTTTATGTTTTGATTTGTAAGTATGAATTCATTTTTTCTTTTTTAAAGAAACTCAAAACGCAAAAAAAAATTTTGAGACAAAATCCATTGACAAAATAACAAATCGAAACAAACCACATCTGAAAAATATAATAACTGCTGATTTTGTTTTAAAATAAAATAAATATTTATCGATAAAATAATGAACATTTTACTAATAAGCTAATAAACATTTTACTAATAAACTAATGAATTTATATTAACAAATAAACACGTGTAAGTTTGTTTTATTTATAAAATTGTTACCATTTTTTATTGGAAAATTGACACTACTCTTTTCTCTATATATTATAATATTTTTATATCAGAATTTTAAAACTATCAAAAAAAACTTTTCAACTAATTTTTTTTTCCAAAAATTACATTTTTGGAAGTGTTTCCATCTAAAATATTTGCAATATTTTCCATTAATATTAGAATTCTTAATTGTACAAATCACTCCCAATTTTCTCACTTATAAAAAAATACCTTACACGCGCGCGCGCGCACACACACACACACATATATATATATGTTTTGTATATATCTATATTTGTTTTTTGATAAATATATTTATATGTTGTTCAAAATATTAAATATACATTAAAAATATATGACAAGTATATGATACATATATCTATAGTATTGTATAAATATTAGTATATGTTTTGTATATTTTTATTTTTAACAAATATATCTATGTGTTATCCAAATTATTAAATATATGTAAAAAATATATATGACAATTAAACGATATATTAAAAAAATTGTTCACGGTATTTATATCACATATATTTTATTCATAATTTTTAAATGTGAAGTTAAAGTATATTCAAATTAGAGAATATATATATATATATATTAGGAGAAAAAATAGTATTTAAATTAATAGAGTTATACAAGCTATAAAGTTATCATTTACTAGAAAGATAGAAAAGAGAATAAAAATATCTTTTAATTTGATAAAAGAATTTAAAAGTTCAAAATTTAAAATGGGCGTTAAAAAGTTTTTTTCAAAAATAAATGAGTATAAGGTGTATTTTCATCTATTTTATTACCACTCTTATACATGTGAGGTCCATAATGCTACGTGGACCATAATTATTAGAAAATAAATAGTAATGTTAATTAAATATTCGAATAAAATGACAAGAGAAAGTAGAACAAATTTGTGGTCTGTATTCCACATAGTGTCCTTAAGACAAATTTGCCCCCTACCAACGGTATTTAGAAAAATCGGCATTTGTCTCCTGGGATATAATAAAGATCAAGTAGATGTTGAACACACAACATCCACTTACAGCGAACTGATTATATATCACTCTCTCTATCACTTTGAGAAAAAAAGAAGAAAAGAAGAAGAAGATTTTTTCAATAGTAGCAATAATCCAGCTCCAAAACTCAAACCAAAAATATTTATTTATACTAGATAGAGAAAACACGTGATTAATTGTGATTAATCTTTTTAAAGGCTGCCAATTATATTTTTGTAACATTCAAGTAATAGTGAATTTAATCTTTGAAATATCAGAAAATAAAATTCCAAAAGGCAAGAAGTTCAAAAGACAAATCTGGAAAACAATCAACACAAAAGTATGGATTAGCTTACACACACTGTAACACAACGAGACGGGTGTGTGGAATCCACACGGAAGTGTCAGAAGTATGGTCGTGTGAAATGACACGGCCATTTGGAATCCACACGGGCGTGCCAAACTCTTAGTCATGTAGAACGACACGGGGGTGTCGCTTCAATTTTCAGAAAAAAAAAACATAAAAATTGGGCTTGGTTCGAACCGACATTTGTGTACGCAAGTTGCGCACCCATGCATTGGCCTATTCCGAACTATAGATTTGCACACCCTTATTCCTTAGCGTGCATGAGAGAGCCTTCATGCTATTTTCTTACCCATGTAAGAATGTATTTTACTATATAAACACAAGTCCAATTTTACATTTTAGTGATATGAGACATCTCTCACTTTCACTTTTCCTCTTTATATCTCCTTAGCAATGAGCTTACTTTGAACTTCAATTTCTATTCACAAAATCTCCATTTTGAGCATATGAATATATTAATTCATAGTTCTTATGTAAAGGAACATATATTCGGGTCTTTCTTTCAAAACCGAGTTATAGGATCCACCTGAATTACCACAATTTTTCCAACAATCTCGTACATGAAAAAAAATGGAAAAAAAAATAAGACGAACAAAGTCTTACTACGTGATAGAGTTTGACAATCGAAATCTACATATGATATATAGGTGTTACCCTTCGAACCTTCCCTTATGAAAGTATATTTAATTTACCCGTTGTTTAGTTGACATGATGTCATTGAACTATTCAATTACTTGAGTAAATATGATACATTTCATATATGAATCTTTTTTTACACAATTTAGTTCTCATTGTTATATTTATTTTGGCCCTGAACATTTGTCTGGTTCTGCAGAGTTTTTAGAGAATTGAATTTAATATCTTCTCCATTGAAGCAGCCTTACTTCACTCCCACATAGGTGATACCTTACACAAATGTATCATTAAAAGCATAGCTTAACCTCATTTTTAATCTTCACTGATTTATCCCTATAGTGATCTTTCTACGTCTTTACAATTAGGTTGTCCTATTGAACCTAGATTTTGGGATCTCCAGTCAACTATGTTAGTTTTTCTTTGTATCGACTCATTATACTCTTACAGATTTAAGTCTCATTCCTCTTGATGATTTATCAATTTGCTCTTGATTTAACCATTTGGTTAGCGAATCTGCAATGTTATCCTTTGATTTTACATAATCAACAGTGATAACCCCTGTTGAGAGCAATTGCTTAATGGTATTACGTCTACGACGAATATATCTAGACTTACCATTATACATGTTAATATGTGCCCTTGCAATTGCAGATTGACTATCACAATGTATGCATATTGGTAAGCATAGGACTTTTCCATTTCGGAATATCTTCTAAGAAATGGCATAGTCATTCAGCTACTTCAGCACTTTTGTCTAATGTGATAAACTCATATTTCATCGTGGATCTGGCTATAACAATTTGTTTAGAAGATTTCTAAGCCACAGCTGCTCCAGCTAGTATAAATACATAACCACTTGTGGATTTTGAATCTTTTATATCAGAAATCTAATTAGCATCACTGTAACCTTTTAGTACAGCTGGATATCTGGTATAATGCAATCCATAATTACGAGTATACCTTAAGTACCTAAGTACTCTTACAATTCCTTTCCAGTGATCTATCACTGGATTACTTGTATATCGACTCAGTTTACTCACTGAATAAGCAATATTTAGTCTTGTACAACTCATTAACTACATCATACTGCCAATCACGTATGCATATTCTACTTGAGATACATTTTCTCCTCCATTCTTTGATAGATAAAGGCTCAAGTTCAATGAAATTCTAGCAATAATGGTATCATCATTGTTGAATTTACCAAGTATTTTATCAACATAATGAGTTTGACTCAAGGTCAATTCATATGATCTTTTAGTAATTTTAATTCCTAGAATCACATATGCTAGTCTCATATTTTTCATATCAAACTTTGAGTTTAACATATCCTTGGTAGACTTGACCATCCTGTCATTACTACCAACAATGAGTATGTCATCAACATATAAACATCATATGACATAACCATCACTCGTGCTTTTGACATAAACATATTTATCACACTCATTGATTTTGAAGCCACTAGATAGCATTGCACTATCAAATTTCTCATGTCATTACTTAGGCGTTTGCTTCAAACCATATAATGATTTAACCAATCTATATACTTTCTTTTCTTATCCTGAGATAATGAACCATTCAGGTTGTACCATATAGATCTCTTCATCTAAATCTCCATATAGAAAAGCAGTTTTTACATTCATTTGATGTATTTCTAGATTATGCAACTCAGCAATCGTTATAATCATTCTTATTGAATTTATTCTAATTATAAGGGAATAAGTATCAAAATATTCTAGGCCTTCATTTTGGTTGTAACCTTTAATTACAAGCCTAGTTTTATAATTATTAATCGAACCATTTGCCTTCATTTTCCTTTTGAAAATCAACTTGGATCCTAATGGTTTATATCTTGGAGGTAAATCCACTAATTCCCAAGTATGATTCTGCATGATGGAATCAACCTCACCCTTAATAGTCTCTTTCCATAAAAGACTTTCTAAAGAGTTTATAACCTCATTATAATTTTGAGATTCTGCCTCTAGCATGTAGGTCAGAACTCTAGTCCAAAAGACTTTTCTATCTTTGCTCTTTTACTATGCATGAACTCTATCTCAATTGGCTCATCCTTTAAACCAAGTTCTTCATCATGAATTTGATCTTGATTATTTCCAATAATAGCCTCAAGTGGTCGCTTGGATGAATTCATCTCTTCTAAAGTCTTACAAGGAAATATATGTTCAAAGAACGACGCATTCCTTAATTCTATAATCGTGTTCTTATGAATATCTAGAATTTTCAATTTATGCACGAGAAACCGATAAGCACTACTATTATATGCATAAGCAATGAAAATGTAATCAACTGATTTTGGTCATATTTTCACTTTCTTTGGTATAGAAATGGCTACTTTAGCAAGATACGCCAACACTCGCAAGTATTTATAAGATAATTTTCTCCCTTTCCATAATTTATAAGGAGTTTTGTCTTGCTTACTATGGGGCACCTTATTTAAAAGGTAATTAGCTGACAATATGGTTTCCCCCTACATGTTCAGTGGCAACCCAGAACTTATCAGCATTGCATTCATCATTTCTTTCAAAGTACGATTCTTCCTTTCAGCGATACCATTAGATTGTGGTGAATACGGTGTCGTGGTCTCATATATAATTTCATGTTGTGCACAAAATTCACCAAATGGTATCACATATTCACCACCACGGTCACTTCTCAATACCTTGATTTTTCTATTGAGTTGATTTTCAACCTCAATTTTATAGAGTTTAAATTTCTCTATAGCATCATCTTGGCCCTTAAGCAAATATATATAACAATATTTTGTGCAATTATCCACAAATGTGATAAAAAATTTGTTTCCACCTCTTGTTTGAACAAATTTTAAATCACATACATCACTATGGATTAAATCAAGTGGTTCACTCTCTTTTAATATTTTGAAAGGATGATCTAGTTAGTTTTGCCTCAACACAAACTTCACATGTATGTTTTATATCAATATGAAAATTAGGTATGTGACTCAAGTTAATTAATCTTCTCAGTGTATTATAATTAACATGTCTTAGTCTACCATACAATAAATTAGAAGACTCAAGCAAATAAGCAAAAGAGGTATTTTCATTATTACGTTTAATAACAATTACATTGAGCTTAAAAAGCCCATTAATAGCATACCCTATGTCCACATACATTCCACTCTTGGACAAAACAACTTTGTCTAACTCAAAAACCATTTTGAACCCATACTTGTTCAACAATGAACCTGACACCAAATTCTTGCGAATATCAAGCACATATAATACATTGTTTAGAGTCAGCTCCTTTCTAGAGGTCATCTTTAACACCACTTGTCATTTACCAAAAACTTCAGAAGTGGCAGAATTTCCCATAAACAATTTTTTTCCACTCTTCGACTTGAAGGTAGATAACATCTTACGATTTGAGCATATATGTCTTATGGCACTTGTGTCAATCTACCATTCTTTTGGGTTAAAAACAATCATGTTCACTTCTAATATCACAACAGTAAGGTTAATACTAAAAACCTCTTAAGTAATATTTTGCAAGAGATTTGCTTCGTTGCTCATTTTCTTCTTTAAGAGGTTACAATCAGAAGCCTTATGACCCATCTTGTCACAATTAAAGCATTTGCCTAGGAATTTTTTTTAAAAAACTCCACATTTGGGATCTGTTTTAGGCTTCTTGAATTTCTTCTTTTTGTTATTTTGTCTATATTCGACTATATTTATCTCAGCTTCAGAAGAATTCAGCCTCCTCCTTTCTGAGCCTCTGTTGTCTTCATCAATTTGAAGTCTAACAATTAGTTCCTAAATATTAATTTCCTTTCGCTTGTGTTTAAGGTCATTTTTAAATTCCTTCCAACCAGAGGGTAATTTTTCAATCATAGCAGCCACTTGGAAGGTTTCACTCAAGTTCATTCCTTTAGCGTGAATATCATGAAGAATAACTTAAAGCTCTTGAACTTGACTTACCACAGTATTGGAATCCACCATTTTATAGTTTAGGAAACGTCCCACCATAAATTTCTTAGCACCGGCATCCTCAGATTTATATTTCGGGTCCAATGATTCCTACAACTGTTTAGCAATCTTGATTTTACTATACACATTATATAATGAATCATGCAGTCTATTTATGACATAATTCCTACATAAGAAGTCAGAATGATGCCAACTATCATAAGACACCTTGTTTGGACATGTTGCTCATCCTCCTTAAGAGTAGGAGCGTCCTCAATCAAGAACTGTGCAAGATTCAAAGTAGTCAGGTAAAACAACATTTTCTGCTGCCACCTCTTGAAATTCAAGCCATTGATTTTTTTTTTTGTTTCTCTCTATGGTTCACAAGTACCATCACAAGCACAACCGAAGAGACAATCCAAGTAGCAGAAGCTGATAGCTGAGAACCATTTTGAACATTGGTAGCAGATACCGTGTTATCCATTTCACTGAAACAATAAACAAACAATATTAATTCTAAGAATTAATAAATCCGAATAATGAATTAACAAAAATGGAATTTGTCTTAAGATTGTTAGAAAATGAGGAGTATTGTTAATTCAATATTTGAATAAAATGACAAGAGAAAGTAGAACAAATTTGAGGCATGTGTTCCATATAGTGTCCTTAAGACAAATTCGCCTCCTACCAACGGTATTTAGGAAAATTGGCATTTGTCTCCCAGGATACAATATATATTAAGTAGATGTTGAACACATAATACTCACTTACCCCGAACTAATTATATGTCACTCTCTCTATCACTTTGAGAAGAAAAAAAGAAGAAGATTTTCCCAATAATAGCAATAACCTAACTCTAAAACTCAAACCTATAACTCCTATTTATACTAAATGGAGGAGACATGAGATTAATTATGATTAATCTCTTTAAAGACTGTCAATTATGCCTTTGTAACATTCAAATAATGATGAATTTAATTTTTGAAACATTAGAAAATGAAATTCTAAAAGATAAGAAGCTCAAAAGACAAATCCAGAAAACAATCTACACGGGCGTGTAGAATCCACACGGGAGTGTGAATTAGCTTGCACACATTATAGCACAACGACATGGTATGTGGAATCCATATGAGAGTGTCAGAAGTATGGTCAGGTAAAAGGATACTGGAGTGTAGAATCAATAGTGTACACACAACGACACAGCCATGTGGAATCCACACTAGTGTGCCAGACCCTTGACGAGAGTGTCACTTTAATTTCCAGAAATTAAAAAAAAAAGTAAAAATTGAGCTTTATCTGGACCGACATTCATGTACGCAGGTCGTGCACCCACGTATTGGCCTATCCTGGACCACGGATTTGTACCTCCCTGTAGAGAAAGCTTTTCATGCTATGTTCTTATTCATGTAAGAAAACATCTTACTATATAAACATAAGTCCAATTTTACATTTTAGTGATGTGGGATAACTCTCAGTTTCACATTTCCTCTTTATATCTCTTTTGCAAAGAGCTTATTTTGAGTTTCAATTTCTATTCATACATTTTCCATTTTGAGCATATGAATATATTAATTCATAGTTCTCATATCGAGAAATACGTATTTCTTCCAAAACCGAGTTGTAGAATCCACCCAAATTACTCTATCAAAATAACTCATAATCACAATTTTTCCAACAGTCCACATTATAATTTGCCTATATGTGTAATGGTAATGGGTGTGGGCTTCTTGAGATTGAATGGGCTTGGTGAATTATTAGAAATAATTACATAAAATGTCACTTTTTTAATACTAATTACCATAATATATCTAATAAATTTCATTAACTAAAAGATCCATTTGTAGATTTCAAAATTTCCATAATACCTCTAATATTAAATTAAACAAATAAATTTATAATCTCTAAAATCATGCCCAACCCACACATTTCCATACGAGTTTTTTTTTTCCTTCTTCTTCTTCTCTAATGTACAAAGATCCAAATCACCTTGCTTTTATTTTTTTTATGAATTTTTCTTATATTTTCTTATCTTATTTCTTTTAAGATATCATGAACTTTAAATTTTAAGTATCGGTTATCTTCTCTCCAATAACTATTGTGATATAAGAATGTTTTTATATTCATCATACTTACAAACATACATTGATGTATCAGTTATGGTGTTATAAATTTTTGTTTTTTTAATTTTATTAAGTTTATGTGTTGCAGGATTTCATATCATATAACCTTAATATAACCTACATAAAATGTATACATAACATATTATGTGTGGTAGTAATAATTTTATGCATTTTGATTTTCAGGAAATCGTATCATATATAACACAAATAACCTACATATAACATATTCTCACATTGGCAACCAACTTTCTCATTAAAATAGACTCAATGTCATAACAACACAAATCTTTTATATCATACTATCTACAATAATATTTAAATATGTTATATATATATATATAAGTTTTAGGATATTACTTGTTCAATCGTTTTTTGTGGATTTCTTTAGCTTTTTTTTTTTCTAGTTTTGTATTGCATAAATATTGTAATTGTTTAGTGTTGATGGAACAAACTAATTCTTTGTTTTCTATAATTTTAAACATGTTATACAAGTATGATAGTGTTATTTGTAAATGATTCTTCAAATATTTATTGATTCCTTAATTTTAGAAAGTTAATCTAAATTTTAAAATAAATAAATATCATAAAAGATTTTTTGGGCTAAAGGGTCTTATGAGAATATAGATATATTTAGTTAGGAATAATGGTTTATATTGAATATATTTTAATAATTATGTAAACAAATAATAGTATTTATGTCAAAAAACTTGAATTATTAACTAAAGAGATTGAGCTGCAAAATCCAATTTCATGCCAGCATAGAGAAAAAAAAAAGGGAAAAAGACAGAAGCGCTTCAATAAAAAAAAATTTACACAAATGTGAATGGTTGTAACTTAATTACACAAATAAACTTTCATCTTTTACAAATTTCAAAAACAGCCTCCCAATCAAAATCGCCAAAAACAGTTAAAATTTCGAATTCAATTACCAAATAATTACCACATGCATTTGTGTATCCTGCCAAAAAGGAACAAAACACGTTGTTGCCATTATCTGCGATTAAACGCGTGCTTGCCACTATCTAAACGAAATCTCCATTCCGTAATTTTAGGCTAATTAGGTGTGCTTGCCATATATATATATATATTTAAAATTATTTTAAAATTATATATTTAATTCTTTAAAATATTATATGGTTAATGTAATTTAAATATTATAGTATATGTAGGTATGTATAACATAAAATAGTATATGATTGATCAATATAAATTTTATAATTATTATATTATTACAATTTATATATAATTATATATGTAGGTTATATGTTAGTTATATATAGATTGTCTTTCCATTATTATTATTATTATTATTATTATTATTATATGCCAGTTATATGTAAATTATATGTAAGCCGGTTTATAAAATTGTTGGAAGAGATATTACAATTAAAAATTCAAGTAGATTCCATCATTTTAGAGATGAGTTATGCTCTTGTAGAGTTTACTGGTAAGTAATAATCCAATAAATAAATAAATAAGAAAAAAAGCTAAATTTATATTTCAAATTTTCATTTTATATTTTGCTATATTATATGTTTGTTATATGTTTATTTTATTTTTATTACTTAATTATTGATGGGATAAAAAAAAGGAAAGAAAAAGCATATGGTATTTTCACAAGCTGTAGCTGCAAAAACATTATATGTAGGGTATGTATAAGGTATATGCGAGGTTTATTATAAAATTTTTTTTATTGAAACTGTATTAATTAAAAAAATTCTAAAATTATATTTTTAAAATAACAATGAATTTATTAAACATAGTATCTTAATCAGCTTCCCAGAAGTGGAACCACCATGAGAAGAATTTGACGCCTCGGAAATGAACTGGTTTTGAAGTTTTCTATTCTTCTCTGCCATGTAACTACATCTAAGCCACCAAAACTCACAAATTCAAAATCTCTAAGTAATCAAATAAAGTATTCCTTCCGTCCCACAAATATTTGCTCTATAAATTTTGCTGAGAGTATAATTGATTTGTTAATTTTTTTAATATGTCCTCATTTGATGTGCATTACTATGAATAGATATGAACTCACATTTCTTAATGAGTAAAATCTATACTCTTTCAAATTAATTAATTTTTCAAAAACTGAGTGAAAATATGATCTCTGCGTGGGACAACAAGCCAACCCAAATCATTCATAAGGATAGAGAAAGATATGCCGAAATCAGAGAAAGGAAAACTCCGAAAGGAAGAGCGAGATGAGGATAGAGAACTGGCATCCTAGGCCATGCCCAACCGAAGACGAAATGGAAATCGGAGATTGAAATTTGGGCAAACAGTAGATTGGAAGGAGAAGAGGAAAATAAAGAATCTTTAATAGAAATGAAAAATCAGCGAAGAGTGGAGAGAGAGTGGTTGAACCAGAAAATAACGAGAGAGAATGGAGGTTATGTTGTGTCGTTATTTAGGTAATATTATTTTAGTATAGATTTAATGAAAGGGGAAGTTGTTCTAAAAGAGGTTATGTGGTGTAATTATTTCTAAAAAAATTTTAAAAAAATCCATTTGAATCCTAAAAACATTTCTTAAATAGATACATATAATATGATGGGTGTGGCCCCTTTTAAAAAAATTATTTTATTATATATAGATAGAAGTTATTTTTATTCGATAATTTATTTTTTCATCATAATTTAATACTAAAATTTGTAATTCTTTTGAAAGGAACCTCAAATTTTGAATATAAATTTTTTTAATATATTTACTTAATTATTTTGTCTTTTTTAAAATATTTTAATCAAATTCTACACGTGAAAATATATATATATATATGCTTGAGTTGTACGTAAGATGAAACTAAAAATTAATAATTAGATATAAGTGGGACAACCCATGTGAGAGAGCAGCCATCTAATTAGTAATTATATATATTTTTTCCAGTGGAATAATTAAATATAGTTTTATAATTATATTCCCTCATAATTAGAATCATATCATTATTTCAAGGGCCTAATAACCATACAACTCTTAGCAGAAAGTTAAGTTTATTAATTATAACTTAGAACCCATCGTAACAACTCCTTCTCTTTTAACATTCTTTAAAGGGAATTCAATTAAAATCACTAAATTAATACTGTTTTTCTTTCTTCTTTTTTTTTCCAGAAATTATTTGTTTAGATCAAACTAATGACAAATTGTCATAAATTAAATCAATAATTTTTTAATTATGAGGAATATTTATTACCCTTATATATATATATATATATATATATATATATATATTAGATAAAATTACTACTTACCTCTGTAATTTAAAATAATATACTAGTACCTCCCTGAAATTTGAAAAATATTTTATTTGTTTCATATAGTATGAAATAATATATTAATTCTCCTCTGAAATTTGAAAAAGAATACAATACTCTTATAAAAAATAATATTCTTTTTTGCTCAAATAGATATTAGTCTAGTAAATCAAATTTGCAAGAGCTATCAGTGCAATATGTCAAAATTTTAAGAGGTAATTAGTATAATTTTTAAATCTCAAAGGGATACTAGTATATTATATCAAACTATATAAGGCAAATCATATATTTTTTAAATTTTAAAGGTACTAATATATTATTTCAAACTATATGAAGTAAGTAATAATTTTCCCTTTCGCTATTGTAATGACACATGCTATGCATCTCATAGCATTAAAGGTGAGGATATTTATGAAGTATGTGGATGAATTATACCAATAATATTCTAATTATGTAAATCGTAACAACTCAGTATCTCAAATATTATTTATAATACAAAAATACTACAAATTTTATTTTGTGACTAAATGGTACTTCCTTCTTATAAATTTATCTAATGTAAATATTTTGTGTCATACTTCTATTAGAAAGACTAAAAAGGTATTTGGGATTGCTGTTAAGAGTCTCAAAAAAATGTTTTGAATTTTTTTTATTTAATTGACTGTTTTTTAAAATTTTTTATAAACTGTTTTTTTCAAACATGTTTCTGAAAAAATATTTATCTACCTACTTATACCAAAAATTGTTTTCAAATTTTATAAAAATTAAAAATACAAAATTTTTTTCTGAAAAGCATTTTTCCAAATACAATGCTAAACAGGCCTAATAGCTGAAAACGAAAGTACTATTTAGTTACAAAATAAAAATTAAAATAATTTTGTGTTATAAATAATTTTTGAGTTGCTGAGTTTAATTTACATAATTAAAATACCGTAGGTGTAATTTATCCTAAATAGGTATAGCCACGGACCAGTTTGGCCCATGATCTGGATAGGAACCGGCCCGTAAAAACTGGACTGGAACAGCACGCTAGATTTCCGGCTTCGGACCAAGTCCAATATATATAAAAAATAGAACCGATTGAACCGTAGGTTTATGAATCGGATCCAATCAATTCCAATCCACTATGGAACCGCTAGTTGGACGGTTTCGAGTCGAATTAAATTTTTTTTAACTATGAACCATCGGGTCTGGATCGAAATCAGCTGTTCATAGCCCATGGTCAGGTCTAAAAGAAAGTTGATATGTATTTTTCTTTGTTCATAATAATTTATATCATTAACTTGATTGGGGTGAATTGTGTAGGTAATAATTTCACTTTTCATTAACGAGTAAAACTCATGGGTGATTGATTTGGGGTTTTTATGCAGGACATTGAAATTTTAAAATTTATAAATTTTAAATCTATAAATTGTAAAATCTATAATTTTTAAAAATTTTATTATTTGGTTTAACTATAAAACTATGTATTGATTATATAGTTACTTTTATACGTATGTTTGGTTCAATTATCATAATTTATAAATTTAATAATTAATTTTCAATTATACCCTTTATTAAATATTAAAATTTATTATTAATTAAGCATATACAATCAATTCTACTATATACTTAAAAATATTTAATTACATTGTAAAAAAATATTTTTTTTATTGATAATTTAATGTATACTAACACTATATTATGCAAAATAATAATAATAATAATAAAGTTAAAGCAACTAGTTGAAATTAAAAGAAAATTAATTTTTACCTTTTTAGAATTAACGATAGTTTTCAAATATTATTAATTTATTAGAGACAATTTTGAAATAAAAAAATATAACAATAATCTCTCATTGATCATAATTTATGAATTTTAAATTTTTCCATCTGGATGTGGTAATATATAAGTAATTTTTTAAAATTTATAAATTTTAACTTTTTTTAATTAATCAAACAATAAATTTAATATAAATTCATATGTTATTTAAAATTTCTTCCATTATTCCATATGATAGCTCTCTACTTTCAAACGTTCAAATTAGGTGTTCACAACGCAATCCATGGCCCATGTTAGGACCATAAACAAATCCCCAACGGTACTCCACAATGATCCTCTCCACTATACATATTTTCTTATTACAAAATATAAAAAATGGAAAGACAACTTTTTTCTCTTACCATAATTTGTATTCAACAGATCTATTGAAGAAATAAAATACTCATTCTCAAATTTTAAAAATATTTTATATTCGTAGTTCGAACTAGAAACACCTAATTAAAATAAAATATTTATTTAGTATCTCATTTAAGCTATTTGAGGGTGGAAAGACAACTTTTTAGTGTTTATATTAATTTTGTTATATATAGGTTTAATTCATACGTAGCTTCCTAAACTTATTATTTTTTCTTAATTTGCCTGAACGTCATTTTTTTTAACCAATTTGTCCTCTATAACATT
This sequence comes from Balakata baccata, assembly GCA_949630135.1. NCBI lineage: Eukaryota > Viridiplantae > Streptophyta > Magnoliopsida > Malpighiales > Euphorbiaceae > Balakata > Balakata baccata. The sequence goes on from CATIWF010124842.1 coordinate 67,820, forward strand.
TAAAAAATGTAACAAATAGCTATTTTATGCTGATATAACAGCCCAAATATAAATTGAAATTTAGTTAACCTTCTAATTATCATGTCAATATAAAATGAGACATTTTTAAAATATTATAAGAGAGCAAATTAGTATAAAAATGACATTTAGGAGACAACGTTAAGCTGAGAAAAAATAAAAAATTAAGATGCCTCCGTTTGGTTAATACCTTATATATATATATATATATAATATAGCTACGCATGGGTTATGGAGGGCATTGGCCCTCTCAAAAATTTTGAAATTTTTTGGATGATTTAAGAAAAATTGATATTTTATATTTACACTTTCTAATTTTTTTCTTAAATTTGTTTTAATTTATTTAGCTATCAATTGTTATGTTTAAATATTTAAAAGTAGAGATTTTTTGTTTTGTCCAATATAAGAGAAATTGAAAATTATTTATTTCAATTTTTTTTATTTCCAACGTTCTATAACTATTATTTATTATGTAAAAAGTTATAATTATGGAAAATTTGATTGTAATTCATATATAATTGTTGTCTTTTAAGCTACTTTTATCTATAATTTTTATTTCTATACTTTTCGGATTGAACTCCTTACTTATGGTTCCGTCACTAATATACATATATATAGAGGTGAATTCTTGAATAAATTATGAAACGTGCATGGATGCCACCAAACACTGTTCAGCGTGGGGTCCACTTTTGTTAATTAGGCAGGCAATAGAAATGATTTCTTCTCTTTCTTTTGCTTTTTCTCTTTTTCTTTATGATTTTGTTTGTGAGCGCTCATTACAGTACTTGAAAGCAAGACTTCAACTTAAAGTGAATGTTGAATCAGCCTTTGATTTTTCTTTTTATTCCACATACACAATAAAAATAGATGAAAATGGCAATTGCCAATCGATGATATATATGTGGTTAGTCAAATTAGGCTTTGTTTGGAATGGATTTGAAAATGGTATTTTTCACCAAAAAAAAAATATAATATAAAAATTGACAATGGAATTTATAAAAATGAGTAGAAAATTATTTAAAAACTGCGAGTGCTTTCTGGAAAAGCACTAAGCAAATATAATTCATTGTAAATGATGGTCTGTCAATCAGCATGCCTCGTCCTGACAAATGACAATTCCTTTATTCTTTTTCAATTTTTTTTTTTTAAAATAATTTTCAGATTATATAGGACATCAACATTAGGTTAGAAAAGGGTATATTCTACTTAAATTTTATAAAGATAAAATTTAGGAACTTAAGTCTTTTTACTGTCTTGGTTTTTTTGTCTATCAAATTTATTCAATTAATTCCATTAAGTATTATTCTTAAATTAATTTAATATCATTTCTAGCATTAATAGTGATAATTAAGAAAGTCGATTTTGAATTACTCATTCCGTTCTATATTAATTGTCACTTTTAAAAAAATCTAAAATTTTATTTATCCGTCACTTTTATATAATCTAATAAATTTAATTTTTTTTTTCCAATTTTGCTCTTAATGTTCTTAGACTAAATAATTATACACCTTTTTATTTTTTATTTTTATTTTCAATAATTTTGAGTCTTTCAATATAAAGATAATTTAGTCTTAACTACTCATTTTCTCTAAAATTTAAGACTAAATAATGACTTTTTAATCATAATAAAATTATCAAAAGTGATAGTTAATATAAAATAGAATGAGTAGTCATTATTTATAAAATCTTCTTGCGTCGAATAAATGATACATTGGTAACTAATTGAACAAATTTTGATTGAGGAATTAATCTGGTTAAAAAATTATAAATAAAAGAGACAATTAAATAAAATTTTAATTAAATACTTAATTCCTAAATAGATGTATTTAGCTGAAATAATGGAGTGTGTTCCTGATTTTTAATCTCAATTTTTTAGTTAAAAAAACTAAATACTTAATTATATAAATTTATAATAATTCTTAGTTCAAAATAAATACTATAAATTTATAAAATTTAAAAGAAGAAAATGTACTTCTTCTTGTTTTTTTTTTTTTATAGTAAAGTTACATTAGTATTTTATTCTCTAAAAATATTTTAATTTCTGATATGACAAGCAATATGATCTATGCCTATTAAATATTTTAATTTCTGATATGACAAGCAATATGATCTATGCCTATTTAAAGTCAGAAATTGATTTCTTAATTTAACTATTAAATTAAGACCAGGGTAGGCTGTCAATTTATGCAATTAGGAGAGTAGACTGTCAATTCTAAATTAAGGGTGAGACCCAAAAAAAAAAAAAATCAAAAGTCGATTTGAAATTAAAATTAAAAATTTAATTAACATGTTCACAATTGTTTAATTTTATCCAACATCCTTAAACTTTATTTTTATGTTTTTGTCTAAAAAAAATACTGAATTATATTTTTATTTTACTAAATTCACTTTAGGTCAATTTTTGATGACATATCAACTGTCATGTTAGATTTTCGATAACATGTCAAACTTCTGGTAACACATTATCTGTTATATCAGTTTTCGGTTATTCAAATCAGAAAATTAGCTGGAAATTACTCTAATAAAATAATAACATAATTGAATTATTTTTTTTGGAATGAATATTTTTTTTGTAATTTTATTGTAATGGGAGTAAATGAAATTAATCATTCAATAATTTGGATTTAATTTAATTTTTTTTATATAAATATATAGAATTCGAATTTTGTGTCGGTTATGAGTTATCACAAACTAGAAGAGTAATAAATTGTAGGATTTGCAGTGGATCCCATAAAATATTTGGAAATGGCTAAGTTCGATATATATATGGAATGAAGGGGATGGTCCTGATTGCATTAGTGGCTTTGTCGTGTGGCTCCAATAAGTTGTGACCTCAAAGCATTGTACCAACCTCTTATCATATTTGTTAGGTCAAGAATCTTCTCATGGGTTTCTTCAACTTATATAATCCCATGAAAATGGGTCCCCCACAATAATCAAAATTTTCTCAACTATGTGTATAATCAAATTTGTTAAATATTATTAAAAAAAGGTATTATATTGTAACATGACTCATTTGAGAAATATTTGTATACAATTTGTTACATAATTTGAATTCAAAATAACACTTGATTCAATTCAAAAGAATATGAATGAATTAACATGTGATTCTTTCAGTTTAATTAAATATTTTGAATTCAAACCCTTCAAATGCAATTATTTAAAAAAATTTTAAAATAATATTTTGCCACTGTTCGAAGTATAGACAATATGTTCTAAATAAATCGAACTATTTTTAAATACAAGAAAAAAATTTTAAATACTATGTTGATCCGAATCTTGATTCAAATTCACCTCAAATCTTAAATTGATAAACCGAAAATTTTTTTTTTCTATGCGTAATGTTAGTATTTTAATTTGTATTTCTGAATAATTTAATTCTTAATAATAATTAATTTAAAATGCTAAAATTAACTACACCTGACTCAACTCTAAAAACTTAAAAATTTAACTCAATTATTTTTATTACTATAAAAGTATTTTATTCATATAATTAATCTTAGTATTCAATTTTATTATCTTAAAACAAAAATAATACATTACAATAAAACCAAAATATATCAGTAACACTGCCTCTGCGTGAAAAAAAAAAAAAAAAACAAAGGTTGTCGGTGTTGATATAAAAACTGTGGATGCCAAATTACCACAATTAGAAAACAACATTATAGCAGCAAATATATATAATTTACATAATTAATTAAAGTGTTAAACATAGATAACTTTGCAGTAATTTTAACATACTGAAGTCGATATTAACAAACAAATGTTTAGAGAACAACGAAATTTATTGAAGGCACCATCAATAAATGCACTGCAAATCGAATATTTAAGGGCAAATTACATAAAAAAAATATTTATATTCTTTATTTTTTGAACATATAAATTTTCAATTTAATATCAAATATAGTTTAGGAAAACATTTAATACATATAATACATGTCAGTAGTACTAAATAAAAAAAATAGATTTGGAGTGTTATATTACTACTAAATCAAAATATATTTTATATAAAATTAAAAATATGCATACTTAAAAGTTAAAAAATAAAAAAATATAATAATTTTGATATAAAATTGGAAGTTTAGGATTTGTCCTATATTTAAAATAAATTTTCTTTCTAAAAAAAGGAAAAAAAAATCTGTTTCTGACAATTGGAATTTGGAAGGCCCAAGTGCTTGGTAGATCTTAAAATTTGCAGAGTACAATAAAATATTCCTGTCGGATTAATTAGGAAAATAAATAATGTTTCATTAATATTAATTAATGAAATCATAATTATTTTTTTCAATATTTAATATCATATATGTAAGTATTAATTAATGAGCTTAATCAAGCTCGAATAAATTAATGAGCTTTCCTTTCTTGACTACAAGAGCCTTCTAAAGGTCAAAACAGAAAAAAAAAAAGTTGAACTTTGAAGAAGCCAATGAATTTAATTGTTTATTAAGAAAACATAATTTAATTTAATTAAATATTTCTCGGTCTTATCAATTTCACATATTGTTTATTAAGAAAACATAATTTCATTTCAAAATAAAAATAATAAATTTCACGCGTGTATACGTTGAATATTATTTTCCACAAAAATATTCAAAAAATAAACCACAACAATGTAATATATTCTAGAAAATAGTGAATTCTGTATATAATAATAACAGATCGACATATTTGTTTATAAAAATAATTTATATAATTTGTAATTAGATAAATTTATAAATTCTTTTGAAAGATAATTTATTTATAAATTAAATCTGGATAAATATATATTTATATAATTGGATAAATTTATACATATTTATACATTTAACTTTGACATATGACCCGAAATTAATATAGGAAGTTAATAATATAAATAGTATCAATTTTTATTATTATATTATAATTAATATTTAAAAAATTTTAATTATAGTAAATTGATATGAAATTTTTTGAATAAATCAAATTTTCAGTAAAAATAAAAATTGATATGACAGTTAATTAGTATATTATAATAAAATGACATGTGAGTTGATTAATATATCATTTTTTTTTACAATTTTAATTTAAATACAACATTAAAATTTTTTTAAAAAATTTAATATTATTTTGTAATAATTAAAAGTTTTAGTAACATAAAATTATTAACCCATAAACATATAATTTTTCCAATTACAGCTTTTCTTTCTTTATCTATCTGTCAAATATATTCTAATGAATTAGGATTAGCAATTTAATTTTAAGTTAAATATAACTACTGATTGCGTGACAAAATAAAGTAATCGGCAAAATCTAGAGAAGAGCAGCAAGAACAAGAAGGGGCAAGCAGCGGCCAGCGCCCTCCGTTGTACTATTGTTCTAAATTCTAAAACCAAAGCAAAGGTTTCAAATGTAGCGTTGTTTTTCACGAGGCACACGGTCAAGTTCTATTTGGCATCTTCTGTTCTTATTCATTCTCATACCCTTTGGAGGACTCACAGCTGAGTCTGCTCAGATGGGTAGCACTACAGTTTGAGAAGAAGACAGAGAAAGAGATAGTGTTCTGCTTTTGTTTGCACTTTTTTTTTTGACACCTTTCTGGGTTCTGTTTCTTTGGCTTCTGGAACTGGAAGAAAATGGCTGACTATATTTGTTTACTTAACAAGGTGCTTCCTTCCTCACATTTTCTTTTTGCTTTTGCTATATTGGGTTTTCTATTGGAAGATTGAAATCTCATATGGGCATCGAATGTGCCCTGCAATTACTTGTTTTTGGTAATTTTACAAGTAAAAGGTCTATTCCTTTTTCAATTTATTGTTCCAGTTTTGTCATGGATTGATGGGTATGGAAGTGAGGGTAAATGGGTTCTTAGAATGATGCTTGATGCAGCTCTAAGTGCATGTTGATCTGGGTCTTGAACCTAGGGTTTGCAGTTTTTTGCATATTAAATGTCTGAGCTTATATTTTGGCTTTTCAGTTCTAAATTTATTTTCTTTGCTTTTTGTTTGATAAGGTCTTGTCTTTTTATTGTAGCTGAGATAATATCGCTGGCTCTAGTTTTTGTACTTCCTTATTTGCTCTTGGTGGTTCACCGTTGCTCAGATTATAATTCCAACTTAAGTTTTGTTTCAATAGTTTTATATTCATAAATTTATTGGGCATATTGTTTATCCCGTTACTAACATACATATTTATTGTGTCACAGGATACAATAATTATAAAGCCTCCTAAGAAATCTCCTATTTTGTTAAGGATGATAGTCTTAGTGTTTGCCATGGTGTGTGGTGTTTTTATCTGCTCGATCTGTTTAAAGCAGATAAGCACCCGTAGTAAGATTAAAATTGAGGATATTCAAGTTATTGAGGAGCCTTATTCTGATAATGAACCCAAACAAATGCAAATTTCTGTTGTGCATTTTCCTAATCCTGAAACTTTTAGCAGGTAATTGAGAATTTCTACTTGTAAATTTGAACTTGGAGTTCTCTATAATTTATCTTAGTCAATGTTTGGCTTGTTTTCAGGGCTGAATGTGTGCATAATCCTGTGAGATACTTTGCAATACTGTCAATGCAAAGATCCGGAAGTGGATGGTTTGAGACCTTGTTAAACAGTCACATTAACGTAAGCTCAAATGGGGAAATTTTTTCAGTGTTGAATAGGAGGAGAAATGCTTCATCAATTATAAAGACTTTAGATAAAGTTTACAATTTGGACTGGTTCACAAGCGCTTCCAAGAATGAATGCTCAGCAGCCATTGGCTTCAAGTGGATGCTTAATCAGGTAACTGAAGTGTGTAAAAATATTAAAATACACTAGAAAATTACATTTTCATTCAAATTTTCTACTGAAAGAGTTCTGTTGTGTAGGAATCGAAATAATTTAGTTACTATTAATCTACCCAAGTATTTCATAGGTGTTCTCTCGTTCAGAAGCAAATTCCTCTTGGTATTTCTGTTTTTCCTAATGATATCTGTACATAAGAAGCGAGTTCTATTTTCTGGTGAATCAAATTAGCTTTTTATCATTCATGAATTTATTAAATGAGGCGAAATGCCATTTGTTACTTTTTGAGTTTTGAGAACTCTTAGATAGACAAAGTAACTCCCTCTCCAACTTTATGATGTTTATTGTATTTATTCCAATGTTTAATTGCTAGAAGCTTCTTACTACGTATGTCCTGTCCAGCATATATACTTAGAACAATGAGAGCAAGAACAATGAAATTTAGCTACTATGATTTGAAGTTTTATTTTTCTGTAACACTTGATGAATACCCTGTCTCATCTGCGACTATCCTTGTTTTTACCAATATAATGCACCATAGCTTCTTCAATTGTTGTACTCCTTTTCTGTAAGAACTTTACCACTGCTATGCACTTTGGCTCTAGGTTTGACTCATGGATATCAGCTGATGCCTGGTGGGTCACTGCTGCCTTCTGAATTCAGTTTCTCTTGTGGTGAATGCGATAAAGTTATTTTGCTCTTTGAACCACTCAAAAAGCATGCTTTTCATTTCTTCTTAGTACTTAAAACCTGTAAAAAAAGGCTGCATCTGGACAAAAAATTTCTTTGTAGTGACAATGGATTCTAGGTTTTTAACCCAGCTGTTTTTTGGTCAGCATATGTTGTAGGGCTCTAGAAGAACACTTTCGAGTCTCAGAAATGGAAACTGGGTTTCAAACCCAGCTCTCTATTAGTAGGTAGCATCTCTGCTGATTCCCTGCCTGGTTAGATTTTAAAGGATAAGATTGTCTTTTTGCCAAGTAAGCAGCTCAAAAATGAGAAATTTAATAGTTTTGCTTGTGACAATATTATTTCAAATTGATTTGCATTGTTGGGTTCAATTCAATGTCCGTAACCTTCATTGGAAGAAAAGGAAAACAAAAAGAAATGAATGTACGCTAAGGATACTGGAGTATCATTCTCCAGGACATGAAAAGAATTTTGGGCAGAGAGAAATTCCGTTTGCAGTCTGCTGTAGCATTAGAAGGATGGTCCTACTAATTTCTTAATATTGTTCTACTGAGGAAAGAGTCTTAACTTTTAGCCTGTTATGGCATGTGCAGGGATTGATGGAACACCATAAAACAATAGTAGAATACTTCAATAGTAGGGGTGTATCTGCAATATTTCTATTCCGAAGAAACCTGCTGCGCAGGATGGTTTCGGTTCTTGCCAATTCCTATGATCGGCATGCTAAGCTATTGAATGGAACCCACAAATCTCATGTTCATTCAGTAGAAGAGGTCAGTGTCCCTTTTCCTTGACTCTTGTATATCTTTCGTTTGTATATATATGCACAAGCTCTTGAACTTTTAACTGTTATTCTTCTAGGCTGAAACACTTTCAAAATACAAGCCTACAATCAATTCCAAATTGTTGATAGCCGATTTAAAGCAAGTGGAGATAACAGTTGCCGCAGCTTTAGAATACTTCAATAGCACCCGGCACATCATTCTATACTATGAGGATATCGTCAAAAACCACACAGTAAGTTATTACGACAGTCACTTCTGAAGTCCTGAAGAACTCTTAATTGCTAGGAACCAATTCAATAATCACACAAATCATATTCTTTATTTTCAGATTAGAGGAGTCATATCTAAATTATGGCATAATTAATTCCATCTCTAAACTTATCCTAATAATTCCTCGCACCTATAATTTTTCAAAAGCTGTTCTAAAGTTGTACTGTTTCACTAAATTTTCCTATATACCTCACAATCATGAACTTCGTGATTTGGGTTGCATGGAAGGGTTCCAAAATGGTTAAGACTGTATGGTAAGCTGCAATTGTTGATGGGCCTCTCAGACACAGTTTTCATGGTTGCTGCAGAAACTCAAGGATGTCCAAGAATTTTTGGGGCTTCCGGAGATGGAGTTAACAAGCCGTCAGGTCAAAATACACAAAGGTCCTTTGTCAGACCATATTAACAACTGGGAAGATGTCAACAAGACACTAACTGGAACAGAATACGAGAGTTTACTCCAAGCTGACTACTAAAATTGGGAAGTCCCCAACTTGTGAAATTGTGCATGTGAATACCGCCTCAACTAATTTTCTTGCAGCAGATGTTGCAGGCACAATGATACGTATTAAGCTTGCAACATTGAAAGGTGTAGATTTGAGCTTTTCATGCAGAAAATGGCTCCAAATGCTTGCTTGCTTGCAGAATTCAATTTTTTGAGTGGCCATGACAAAGTTAAGGGCCAAGCTGACAAGATGGTTTGTTATTTAAGAATTTTGACCATGTAAGGGATACAGTTATCATTTTTATTTTTTATTTTTATTATTTTTTTCCTTTGCTTAATTATCTTTGAGCCTGAACCTTGCTTTTCTTGATCAACATTATGTTGATCAGATGTAAATGTCAGCTAATCAATCCAACCATATATAAGCAATTGTTTCAGCATATCCTTGTGCCTTGCTCAATGCAAAATATAACTCCTGTTTCCTGGTTTAAGTCCTCATCTGCTAAATTTGCACAAATCTCAAACAAATTTATTAACAAATAGCTGGCGGATAAGGCCATCTATACTTGAAACCGCAGCTACAAACAAAACCATCCGGTATCTCTATGGATTTGTCAATATTAATGTTATAAATTCAGTTTCTATGCTCTCGTTTTAGTGATCTACAAGTGAAGACTGATTTTTTTTTTTTTTGCTGATCTAACAAATTACAGAATGGAATAAGTGTTAGTTAAACTTTTTTTTTTTTTTGATATACAGGTGAAGATTGATAATTTTTATTTACGGGCCTAACAAATTACAAACTTGAATAAGTGTTTGTTAAACTTTTTTTAGTGATCTATAGGTGACACATTTTTTATTCCACATAGGCATTTAGAACTCCATTCGCAAGTCATACATGCTCTAAATGATAAAAGTAGAAATGTCAGTTAATATCTAAACAAGTAAATTTTTTTCTTTCATATATAAATTGGTTTAAAATTTTCATAAATGGAATAAATATTGCATAATTGTTTTTAAAGTAGGCAAACTCTGTTAAAAAAACAATGGGCCCATAATAAGGACTCCAGTTTGCTTGACCAGTACAGAGAGACGCTCATTCCGCTAATCAATAGTGGAGCCCAATACTCCATCACAAGAATCGTTATATCGTGCACCTCAATACACTTTGCTAGGTGCACTTAAGCCTATTCGCGCGTGAGTTAACTTTTGTTTCTATAGATTCATTATGTAATAACTGTGAATACATTATTTTATAACTGTTTTTATGAATCAGTTTTATTTTTTTTGTATATTTAATTATTTGCTTATCAGATTCAAAATCACCATTTAATAATTGTAAATACATTATTTTATAACTGTATATTCATTATTTGTGTTATGAAAACTTCCAGTGCCACTTGTTACGAACAGTGAATGATATAAATTTTGATAATGCGGAAAAAAACAAATCAAAAGCAGTAAAAAAAAATAGAGATAAGTAATTTAACATGATTCAGCCAATCAATGCCTACGTCATGGGAGATGAGAAGATTTATAAATGCCAAACAAAAGAGAATGAACTAGTGATTACAAACAGAAACATCACAATCCAAACAAAGCAAAAACCCTAAAAAACTTAAAAGTTTAATACAAATATTGCTCACCAAAGTCACTCAATTTCAATATTACTTCATCTGATTTTCTATATCTATCAAAAGGTATTTATAGCACCAAAATTATGTCCAATTCACCCAAGAATTATATTTGGAGTAGAATAAGAAAATAAAAGTTGAAATGTATCAGAAGACGAATCCAAGTTGAACTCTGATACATTACATGGTGGTGTGGGACAAAAGACCAAAGGCACTGTACACAAGTGCATAAGCTTACACGGACGTGTTGGACAAAATCAAAACTGTTATCGCGTGTGCGAAGGATGGACATGCTCTTGTTGAATCAACATAGCAGTGCAAATGGCTTTTGTGCCACAAACCTTAACAATCTCTACCTTGGCAAAATCACAACTCTAACTACTCTTCAATACCCTTCAGGGCCAAATTAACAAGATACAAAACCTACCAAGTTGATGCACCAATCAAACTTAGTAGGAGATAACATATCAATAGACTTTTCAACAATCTAAAACCAGATAGCTTCCTTGAAAGTTTCAATCAATGCCATGTATTCTTCCTCAGAAGATTTACCAAAACATGACATTAACTTGCTAACCAAAACAGCTCCAAAATGTGTAACCATTACACGTATACCAAATTTCAAATTTACGAGCATTATTGCATTTCCAATGGACATAGAGGATGAAACACCATCTGATTCCATCAATGTGCTATCTTGTAAAACATATAAGGAACCAACTTTTGTAGCTCTCATCAACGTTAGTGCACCAAAAGTAACATATAAAGTACCATCATGTGCATTGAAATTGTACCCAATCTAATCTAATGTGTTGCGGGATATCAAATTCCTTTTTAAATCTAGAATATATTGAACACTAGTGAAAACTCTCGTAACGCCATTAAACATGTGAATTTTAATAGTTCCAATCCCATGAATTCTATAAAACACATCTTACCCAACTAAATAACTCCACTTTCAATTAAATTTAAGGTAGAAAACATGTCCTTATTAGCACAAATATGGTAAGAACATGTAGAATCCATAATCTAGTCTGACCCAACACTGTTTCTGCTCCAATCTCTCTTCCTCTACTTTTAAAATTACCTTTGGTAGTAAAATAGATTTTTTTTATGAACTCCACCACATCCCTGATGAAAAGAAAACCCTTATTACTGAGATTCCTTTTCTCAGTCTTTATGATACCTATAAAGCATATGAGGATCTTCAAGAGACAAGTTGAAATTTGGATAAAATGTAAACAGGTCTGTCCCAGTATTTAGAGAGGTCTAACAATACCAATTATAGCATGTTGATATAAGAGATATCTGAAGTCTAGTAATGCTAATCGAGCAAAAGCTGGCAATCCTTTCCTCCCATGATAGGAAAGAGCATGTCGAATAGCACCAAAATGAAGGCGAGAGAAACCTTTTTTTTTTTTTCCACATAGGTAGATATTCAAGAGGAATTGCTAAGGAGACGAACTGTTCTTCTCTAGTGGCTTTAATCATGCAGTGATCAAAAGGGGATAATTAAACATACTCCTCGACTGATTTGTTAGGCTTCTGGACAAGGGACTTGAAGTGTGTCTTCCAGGTAGTCTTTGATCTGTTATAGGCATTATAAGGACTGAGAAAAGGAATCTCAGTAATGAGAGTTTTCTTTTCATCAAGGATGTGGTAGAGTTCATAAATAAAATCTATTGTACTGGCAAAGGTAGTTTTGAAACTAGTGGAAGGAGAAAGAGAGATTGAAGCAGAAACAGTATTGATAGGAGTAGAGTTGGTTTCCATAAGTATACCTGTGATAGTAAGCACATCAACATCACTAGAACAATCAACAACACCTGTATGAGCAGCATCATCATCCTCATCTCCCTTATTTTTATTCTTTAATTTCAAACAGTCAACCCTTATATGCCTTTTCTTTTTGCAATAATGACAAGTCACATTCTTGACCTAACCCTTACCTTTATTCTTACCACAAGAATCTTGAACTAACAAATCCTCTCCTGAAGTTTCATTAGATTTTGACAACTGGTCATCAATCAACTCCTATTGCAAAAGAGCATTTTTACCTCTTCGGTTGTAATCTCTTCACGACCATATAAAGGGGTCTCACGAAATGATTTGTAAGATATAGGTAGGGAACATAATAAAGTGATCACCAAATCTTCGTTATCAATCTCCACATTAATATTTTGGAGATCCATAACAATGCTAGCAAATTCATCAAGATGAGGCTTAATATATTTACTTTCCTGATGACAAAGTTCCTTAAGTCTACTCCTTAATAGCAAACGACTGGTGACTGACTTCATCATGTACAATGACTCCAACTTGAGCCAAACAGCAGCAGTTGTGGTTTTCTTTACAACTTCTCTCGACACCTCATTAGAGAGACAGAGAAATAATGAGGATTTCTGATCCAGCTTTTCCCATTGGGAATCCATCATGGATTCTGGTTTCTTGCTCTTCCCATGCAAAGCTTTCTCCCATCCATTCTAAATTAGGATGAAACGCATCTTGACTTGCCAAAGACTGAAACTAACAGTTCTATCAAATTTCTCAATATCAAACTTTATCGACGATAGTATTGTAACGAAACAAATGATCCAACCTAGCTTTGATACCACTTGTTACGAAAACTTCTAATGCCACTTGTTAGGAACATTGAATGATATAAGTTTTGATAATGTAGTAGAAAAAACAAAATAAAAGCAATAAAAAAAAATAGAGATAAGTAATTTAACGTGGTTCAGCCAATGAATGTCTACGTCCACGGGAGATGAGAAGATTTATTAATGACAAACAAAAGAGAACGAACTAGAGATTACAAATAGAAACCTTACAACCCAATAAAGCGAAAACCCCAAAAGTTTAAAAGCTTAATACAAATGTTACTCACCAAAGTCACTCAATCCCAGTATTACTTCACCCAATTTTCTATAGCCATCAAAGGATATTTATAGCCCCAAAATTCTATCCAAGCCGCCTAAAAATTAATATTGGAGTAGAATAAGAAAATAGAAGTACAAATGCATCAGAAGATGAATCCAAGTTGAACATTGATACGCGACACGGTCATGTGAAACCACACGGTCGATAAAAGACCAAAGGCATTATACACGAGTGCATAAACTTATACGGGCATGTTGGACAAAATCAAAACTGTTATCGCATGCGTGAAGGATGGACACGATTGTGTTGAATCAGCACGGCAATGCAAATGGCTTTTGTGCCACAAACATCAACAATTTGTTTCATGAAATTTTTTTCATATTTTCTCGTGTTTAATTATTTGCTTACTAGATTCAAATTCATTATTTAATAACTATAAATATATTATTTTATAATTGTAGATTTATTATTTGTTTTCATGAATTTCTTTCATTTTTTTTTATCTATGTTTGATTATTTGTTTAACAAATTCAGATACAATATTTTATAACTGTAAATACATTAATAGGTTTAAATATATTATTTTATAACTGTACATACATTATTTTATAATTAGACAAAAAAAAATTTGCACGTGTAAACTTACCTGAGAGCACCTATGCACGCAGGAGCATAATATAAATTGCCTCCATCACAAACTTCTTAAGTCCTCATAAGGAAGCTATAGCTAAAAATTTGAGAAAATTACATAAATTGTCCCTTTTTAAATTTTCTTTTCAATATATTTACTGTTTTATAAAAATTTTCAATTTTTTTTTTCTAATTTTTATATGTAAAAAATACACCATTCTGGTTATCTTACAACTTTGGTCCATATCGGTGAGCACCGATTTCCATTTCGGCTAAGTTCTTCCCGAGTAAAAAACGAAATCCAGTTTTCTCCATTTTTTCTCTCTTTTTTAGCTATTTGATTTCACCGACTTGCTTGACGCCCATTTGTTGGTCCAGCAGTTAAAATAATAAAATAAATATAAAATAAAAATAATATCAGGAATTTCATGTAGTTTATTTTTTAATTTGGGCTATATCTACATAATAAACTCTGAAAAATATTCATTCACTATTAAAATTAATGGATACCAAGTAGGGATGGCAACGAATAGGGTATTTGCGAAAAATGTCATACCCAAACTCGATTATATATACAATTACATGTATAAGTCTCAAACCCGATTACTTGAATCCATTTAATTACCCGAATCTATTTAATTACCTATTTATCATTAAAAATTTTAAAATAAAATAAAATTCAAACTAAATAAATAATTAAAAATTAATAAAAATATATAAACAATCTATTATAAATTACTAAAAAATCAAAATAAAAATTCAACACATTTAAATTAAAATAATTCATTAAATCGTACAAAAATAATATTAAAACAATAAAATTTAAATATTGTACATTATGATAGAAAAATTATATTTCAAATTTTCAACTTTCATTTCATTTTTAATTCAACAACACATAAAAAATAATTAATTATATCATTACATTCAATAAATTACAATAAAATAAATTATATATATATATATATTATGGGGTTTATCAGGTAGCAGGTACTCGATGATCTCTACCCGTACCTGTTCCAAAACTCTAATAGAATTACCCATTAAAGTTTAAACGAGTTTAGATTGAGCGGATACCCATGAAATTGAATAATTAGTAGTTCCTCAATAAAATGATCCTGGTGGTTCATGGCATGGCCTCAAAAATCGATGAATTGAGATAAATTTAGACAATCTTCCCTTAAATCTTTGGTTACGAATTAAGATTTTATATTATGATCCAAATGATAAAGATAAAATTAGAAGAGCATACTTGTAAAAAGGACCTTGTCAACCTCGTCAATATAATTTTTTCCAAAGAAAACTTGGAAAACAATCACAAAGATTTTGTGCTTTTTTGGTTAAATGAATTTGAGAATTGGCTAGAGTATAGTATAAGTAAAGATGCTGCATTAGGTTGAGATTCTTTCTTAGAAGAAGTCATATCATTTTACACTAAATAAAGATATTGATATGCCTAATATGGACAATGTCTACATGCTCAAAAGAAGGTCATGGCGTAAAACTCCAACGGTTATAAATTTACATCACTATAATTTGTTTTATAGTATTGTTGATACGCAAGTTCAAGAGTTTAATGATCGGTTCTTGAGGTAACTACATACAAAGTGTTTTAATCCTGATAACTATTTTGCAACATTTAATAAGCAAAAGTTGATTCGCTTTACTCAATTTTATTTATTTGATTTTTTTCGAGTTGACTTGATGACACTTAACAATCAACTTGAAATTTATATCATTGATATACGATCTAATAGTGATTTTACAAACTTAAAAGATATTAGAAGTTTAATTGAGAAATTGGTTGAGACAAGAAGATATATTGTATATCTTTTGATCTATTTACTCATTGTTGCTACTACCATTGTAGAGATGACATTTTCTACAATGAAATTTTTGAAAAGTCATTTGCGTAATTGGATAGAAAATAGTTGGATGAATGACCGTTAAGTTACTTACATGGAAAAAGATATTTTTAGCAATAGTGACAATGTGTTAATTTTACAATGTTTTCAGAATATGAACACTCATGTAAGACAATTATGAAATTTGATTTTATTTGTAATATTTTAAAATATTTTTATATTTGTATAGTTATTGAATTTAGTATTTTATTTTTAATGAATAATATTTACCATTTCTTTCAAAATTTATTTATGTATTAAATTATATATTGTATTATGAAAGAAAAATTAATATATAAATTTTAGCTCCGGAGGGTTTGGCTCCGCCAATGCCCCTATAGCCCTTTCTTTTCATTATGGCTATGGAGCCGCTATCCTCTTTGTTGTCTAATATGGGGCAATGTGATCTACATCTGTTTATCAATTACCGAATTGAGGACCTTTGATAATTCATATGCAATTCGTTGACGCTATGCTCATTTTCAGCAACCTCCCAATGGAAAGCTTTGTCATTATTGCCCGTATGTTGAGGTGGTTTTCTCTTGTATCTGGGTTTCACATTAACTTCCATAAAAGTTATATTGTTGGAGTGGATGCAAATGGTACTTTCTTAGAGGACATTGCAGCTAAGATTTATTGTTAAGTCTCTATGCTGCTCATTGTGTATCTCGGCTTCCCACTTGGAGCATCCCCCTGCCGTCTTTCAACTTGGAAGCCGATGATTGATAAAATTCAGAAAAAATTTGGCTTTTTGGAAAGGAAGGATTTTGTCTCAAGCTGACCGGTTAACTTTAAGCAAATCTAGTCTCACATCTCTTCCACTTTACTTCCTTTGTATCTTTAAAATGCCACTGAATGTTGCTAATATCATAAATCGACATATTCGACAAATTTTTTTTGGAGTGGTGGAAGTGCTTCGAATAAGTTGCATCGTGTGAATTGGGATTTGCATGTTAAACCGAAGAGTTTGGGCGGATTGGGTATTTGTGATATCCTAACTGATAACAAAGCACTTCTTTTTAAATGGCTTTGGAGATTAAATGAAGAACAAGATAAACTATGGGGCACTGTTATTCATCACAAGTATAATTCCAAACGACTTGACTATATTCAGTTCAATAATGCTCACTCTACAATATGGAAAGGCATTGTTTCTGTTTATTCTGCCATGGATACGTTCTCTAGTATCATCCATAATAATATATTCTTCAAGATTGGGAATGGTTGTACGGTACTATTTTGGACTGATATTTGGTGTGGCAGCCGTACTCTAGCATCCTCTTGTTTAGAACTTTCCGCCATCTCCACCAACCGTCTTGCTTTTGTTAGTGACATGGGCACTTGGAGGGAAGGAGTTTGGTGCTGGGTACTTTGAGATATTTCTAAAAATAGGGTAAATAAAAATTTTATTTACAAATTTGCGGTAAAAAAAAATTTACAAATTTGTGGTGCCGTGCGCCAGTTGGAGCGGCGCGCGGACACGTGGCATGCCACCAACTGGCGCACGGCAGGGTGCACCAGTTCACGTGGCGCACGCAGTAGCGTGCGCCACGTGGCACCTCTGAACTGGCGCACGCTGCTGTGTGCGCCACTTTAACTGGTCAGCGGATAGTACATGACACACCTTCACATGAGCTGGCCCAGATCCGATACAGACTTGATGTATGTCGCTCCGATGAGGTTTGTTAAATAAATTTTAACTTTTTTTTTATAATAATTAGTAGTGTTTAACATCTTATTTTTATTGAACAGATTATATGGGAGCCATATACTGCAGATATTATGCAATCTTTACT